>OX246745.1:44617532-44775032 GCA_945910005.1 Isoperla grammatica
AAACATGACGTGTCATGTACCTGTTGCAAAGACAAGTGTAACTTCTATAGAAATTACTCGCGTGTTTCATGTGACATCCACACTTCCATTTGAGATTATGTCCTAGATTACAGCCTACAGGAAACTCTCGTTGATTTCTGGCGACAGCTGTTGTAATAGTGTTATGTTGTGGAGTGGCAACACTGTGTGCCCAGCCATGGGATGTACTGCAAGGCGGCACGCTGGATCGACAGCGGGCAGTAACATGTAAGCCATTGTAACCTACAGACACGGAGTTAATAAAGCATCTTGATTATGATACAAGAGTTCTCATTATATTTCCACATGGTGTCAGAAGTCGGGACGATTACAAGTAGAAGAGTCATCGTCGCAATCCTAAGCTATACACGCTAGGAAGTTTCACGGAAGTAAGTGGGAAATTCTCTTGTTCCAAGCCTCGTGTCGGCAGCCTAGGGCCTAGGCCTATCTAACGCCTAGAAGCCTTGGACAAAGGAAATCACGTTACAACTGCGCGTCTAAGCCATACACGCTAGACCTAGGACTACGATGTCTTAAGATTTTAAAAAACCGTCAGAGTTAGAGTTAAGTGGAAATGTGCAACAGAATTGGAAATTCTGGAAACAGAAATTCGATATTTATATGCGTGCTTCACTTGGCTACAAGGAAGAACCGGAAGTTCAAGTTGCCATGTTCCTGAATCTCATTGGAGACGACGCTCTACGTACGTACAATACGTTTGACATAAGTGATGAAGGTAGAAAGTCCTTAAGTGTAGTAATGGGAAGATTTGAAGAATATTGCTCTCCTAAAAAAAACTTGGTTTATGAACAGTACAAGTTCTTTAACAAAGTTCAGGAGGAAGGGGAGAGTTTCGATCAATTCCTAACTCAGCTAAAACTTCTAGCAAATTCGTGTGATTTCGGGGAACAGTTAAAATCTCTTCTCACATTACGAGTGGTGGTCGGAGTTCGTTGTCAAGGAATGACAGAGCGTTTACTTCGAATCCCGGACCTCACTTTGGAGAAAGCAGCCGAATATTGTAGAGCCGCAGAGACGAGTCGAGAACAAGCACAGGCGTTGGAAGAAAAAGTTCCAGTCGACTTCGTGAAGAAGAAGTTCCACAAGAATGCGTCCCGTCCACAGACGAGCGGTGAAACACAGCAACGGAAAGGGCAAGAAGCCAGCGGTGTGAAATCTAGTTGTTACAAGTGTGGGTATGTGCATGTGCCACGAGAATGCCCAGCCTTCAAGCAACAGTGTCGTAAGTGTAGTGGCTATAATCATTTTGCAAAAATGTGTAAAAAGAAAAAAGTTCTCACGTGTGATGAATCCCAAGATCCACAGGCGTCGGATCATGAGGGTGGTGAACTGTTCATTGACTCTGTTAATAACAATGATCAAGCAAGAGATCAAGAATGGTTCTCAATCATAAAAATGGGTCTAGGTCAAAACTTTGACCATGATAAGAAGGTAAATGTTAAATTCAAGTTGGATACTGGTGCTCAAGTAAGCATTCTGCCAGCTAGAATCTACAATCAATACTTTAAGTCGGTTAACATGCAAAGCACAGGGATTACCCTGGTTGCATTTGGTCACTCAGAAGTAAAACCAGAGGGCGTAGTAGAGGCTGCTCTAAGGCAAACACTAACAAATCTGTATTGATCAAGTTCATGGTAGCAAACGTAGGAAGCAAACCATTGTTAGGCTTAGATGCATGTTTGAAATTGAACCTAGTTAGGAAGGTCAACTCGATTGAGATACTTAAAACCGATTCAAAAGCCACGGTTGTTGATAACAATGCCGATGTCTTCACTGGACTCGGACGTATGCCAGGTAATTACAAGATAGTGTTAAAGAGTGATTGTATTCCTGTTGTGCAACCTCCTAGAAAGGTGCCGATATCTCTGTCGGATAAACTGAAAGCAACTCTTGATGCACTAGAGCGAGACGAAGTCATTTCTAAAGTCAGTGAACCGACGGATTGGGTCAATAGTTTGGTGTTGGTTGAAAAAAGGGATGGGTCTCTCAGAGTTTGTTTGGACCCAAGGGATTTAAATATGTCAATTAAGAGGGAGCACTTCCCAATACCTACTACTGACAATGTCTTAGATAAGCTATCAGGCAAGGGGTATTTCTCCATAGTTGACATGAGTAATGCCTTCTGGCAAGTCAAGCTAGATGAGGATAGTACGAGTTATTGTACTTTCAATACGCCGTTCGGGCGATACAAATTTCTCAGGATGCCATTTGGCATTTGTTCAGCGCCAGAGGTACTGCAGAAACATAATGCGCAGAACTTCGGTGACATTGATAATGTATACATTATTCTTGACGATATTATTGTTGCCGGTAGTACTTTAGAGGAGCATGACACCGCATTGTCCTCCTTACTGAACCGTGCCAAAGAGTTGGGCATCACATTTAACCCTAACAAATTTCAGTTTCGGGTTAACCAAGTAAAGTACATGGGACATATCGTTTCTAAGGATGGAGTGCAAACCGACCCAGAGAGGGTTCGAGCGATTAGGCTATTACCATCACCTACTACTGTCACTGAGCTCAGACGATTCCTGGGCATGGTTAACTACGTTGGTAAATTTGTTCCGAATTTGTCCAGTCATACAGAGCCTATGAGACAGTTGTTAAAAGATGACGTCCATTGGGAATGGGGTTCTGAGCAAGCTAAATCAGAAAAGGTGATCAAAGAGATGTTATCTTCAGCACCAACATTACAGTTTTATGACAAAAACAAGCCCTTATCCCTGCAGGTAGATGCGTCGAAATCAGGTCTAGGAGCATGTCTCTTGCAGGACGGTAAGCCGGTTGCTTATGCATCTCGTAGTATGACTCTTACAGAAGAATCATACCCGCAAATCGAGAAAGAGATGTTAGGGTTATGCTATGGTGTTCAAAAATTTCATCATTACGTGTATGGGAGGAAAACTCAAATTCAAACCGATCACAAACCTCTCGTGTCAATAGTCACTAAGGCTATAAACCATATCACACCTCGACTGCAAAGAATGCAGCTCAAACTCTTAAAGTATGATCTTGATGTAACATATGTACCCGGAAAACAAATGCACATGGCCGACACCCTTTCTAGAGCCTATTTGAAGGACGCGGTCGTGGGCGATCCTGAGTTGGATGTCGTGGTACACTCTATATCAAAGCATTTGCCAATATCTAAGGCCCGTCGCGATGATTTTCAACGCGAAACAGGAAAAGACGAGGTGGCTGAATTGTTAAAGACTTTTCATTATTCAGGATGGCCTCGATATCTTGGACAGGTTCCTGGTTCTGTCAGAGGGTTTTGGAATCTCAAGGAAAGGTTGTCATTTGATGATGGCTTAGTCTTCGTAGGAGATCAATTGTATGTTCCTGTCTCTCTACGCAAACACATGTTAAACCTATTGCATGAAGGTCATTTTGGAGTAGACAAGACTAAGGCAAGAGCAAGGCAAGTTATGTGTTGGCCAGGGATGTCAAGCGACATACAGTCGTTAGTGGCAAAATGTCCTACCTGTGAACGTTACAGAAGTAAAAATGTTAAAGAACCTCTTTTGCCACACCCTATCCCTAGTAGACCATGGGAAAATATCGCAGCTGATATTTTAGAGTTTCAGGGTCGATCTTACCTTGTCATCAAAGATTATTACTCTAAATGGATCGAACTTTTAGAAATCCAGTCAAAAACAGCCCGAGAATTGATTCTTAAATTCAAAAGTGTATTTTCAAGACTAGGAATTCCAGATCTGTTAATGTCTGACAATATGCCTTTCTCGAGCATGGAATATATCCAGTTTGCCAAGAAATGGGGATTTGCAACCAAAACCTCAAGTCCCCGGTATCCTCAATCCAACGGCATGTCCGAGAATGGGGTGAAAGTGGCCAAGATGATGCTTAAAAAAGCTCATCATTCAAATTCTGACATTTACTTGTTCCTTCTGGAATATCGTAACTTACCTGTCACAGGTTTAAACGTTTCTCCTGCTCAGCTGATGATGAATCGTAAGTTAAAAACTCGAATTCCTACTCTTGCTTCACAACTTATGCCAACAGTTCAATCTGATATTGTACCAGCTCTTACAGCTCTTCAAAACAAACAAAAATTGTACCATGACAGGGGAGCTAGAGATTTAAAGCCTCTAGAAAAAGGGGAAGATGTGGTTTGGAGAAAAGATGGATGTTGGGAGCATGCAAATGTAGTTGAACCGCATGCCTCACCAAGGTCATACATCATTAGAACAAGCGAGGGTCACACACTCCGTAGAAATAGACGCGATTTTCGCCAATCGGTTACTGAACCCAGGTCTTCTACCTGTGTTAATGAAGCGGAAGACCTGACCCTTGGAACAGATGATGCATTGCCTACAGATGGTCATGATAATTGTTCTGAACCTCATCATAATGTAACCTCTAGTTGTAGTTTGTCAGTTAACAAAACCCGTAGTGGTCGCATTGTAAAGCTTCCATTGCGATATAGAAATTAATGACAATAATTCTAAAAGGGGAGATGTAATAGTGTTATGTTGTGGAGTGGCAACACTGTGTGCCCAGCCATGGGATGTACTGCAAGGCGGCACGCTGGATCGACAGCGGGCAGTAACATGTAAGCCATTGTAACCTACAGACACGGAGTTAATAAAGCATCTTGATTATGATACAAGAGTTCTCATTATATTTCCACAGCTGTCCGACGCGAAGAAGTTCACTCACTGCATCTAAAGCTGCCAAATTTTGTTATCGACTGGCTTACGATCCAGCGGCTGTCTAGCGGCTTGGTGTTCAACTTTATACGTGAAGTTGTGTCTCCATGCGGCTCAATGTTAAACTGGCCCAGTTTCCTGTTTATTTGTTTACATAACTAGTGTTTGACATTGTTACTAATGATACCAACTGGCCACCTGTACGTTGATACCAAACCCTTGCTTAGATTTACTGGGTCTAGGCGGCTGTGCAAGTAAATTGTCTATATCGAGGTTAAGAATGACCAACACGGCAGATTTGTATCAACACTTCTTTTCGTATTTAAAAGGGCGGGGGGGGGGGGGGGGATCTAGAATTATTGTGACATGATTAAAGGGGGGTGTGTCACTTGTTATGACTAACTTTAAATAGGGGGGGGAGAGGGTCTAGTCTAGTCCAAATGGGAGATCACTAATGGACAGCTCCAAAGTCTCCACATATTGTTACCCTGATTTGCCTGTGTTATCAGGAGCGCAGACGACGAGCAGATCCCAAGCTTCACACTTACATTCAACGTACAGTTTGCATACGACAACGACTTGGTTTACTTGGCCCACTGTTACCCGTACACATACTCGGACCTTCAGGACTACTTGCTGGAGCTACAGAACCACCCTGTCAAGTCGACCTTCACCAAGCTGCGGCTGCTGTGTCGCTCCCTGGCCGGCAACAATGTGTACTACCTGACTGTGACGGCGCCGTCCCTGGGGGAGGAGCCTAGGGTAACTAGCACTTGATATTATAGCCCACTGTTACCCGTACACATAGACCTAGAAGCTGTGTCGCTCCCTGGCCGGCAACAATGTGTACTACCTGACTGTGACGGCGCCGTCCCTGGGGGAGGAGCCTAGGGTAACTAGCACTTGATATTATAGCCCACTGTTTCCCGTTCACATAGACCTAGAAGCTGTGTCGCTCCCTGGCCGGCAACAATGTGTACTACCTGACTGTGAGGCGCCGTCCCTGGGGGAGGAGCCTAGGGTAACTAGCACGTGATATAATAGCCCACTGTTACCCGTACACATAGACCTAGAAGCTGTGTCGCTCCCTGGCCGGCAACAATGTGTACTACCTGACTGTGAGGCTCCTTACCTGGGGGAGGAGCCTAGGGTAACTAGCACTTGATATTATAGCCCACTGTTACCCGTACACATAGACCTAGAAGCTGTGTCGCTCCCTGGCCGGCAACAATGTGTACTACCTGACTGTGAGGCTCCTTACCTGGGGGAGGAGCCTAGGGTAACTAGCACTTGATATTATAGCCCACTGTTACCCGTACACATAGACCTAGAAGCTGTGTCGCTCCCTGGCCGGCAACAATGTGTACTACCTGACTGTGAGGCGCCGTCCCTGGGGGAGGAGCCTAGGGTAACTAGCACTTGATATTATAGCCCACTGTTACCCGTACACATAGACCTAGAAGCTGTGTCGCTCCCTGGCCGGCAACAATGTGTACTACCTGACTGTGAGGCGCCGTCCCTGGGGGAGGAGCCTAGGGTAACTAGCACTTGATATTATAGCCCACTGTTACCCGTACACATAGACCTAGAAGCTGTGTTGCTCCCTGGCTGGCAACAATGTGTACTACCTGACTGTGAGGCGCCGTCCCTGGGGGAGGAGCCTAGGGTAACAAGCACTTGATATTATAGCCCACTGTTACCCGTTCACATAGACCTAGAAGCTGTGTTGCTCCCTGGCCGGCAACAATGTGTACTACCTGACTGTGAGGCGCCGTCCCTGGGGGAGGAGCCTAGGGTAACTAGCACTTGATATTATAGCCCACTGTTACCCGTTCACATAGACCTAGAAGCTGTGTCGCTCCCTGGCCGGCAACAATGTGTACTACCTGACTGTGAGGCGCCGTCCCTGGGGGAGGAGCCTAGGGTAACTAGCACTTGATATTATAGCCCACTGTTACCCGTACACATAGACCTAGAAGCTGTGTCGCTCCCTGGCCGGCAACAATGTGTACTACCTGACTGTGACGGCGCCGTCCCTGGGGGAGGAGCCTAGGGTAACTAGCACTTGATATTATAGCCCACTGTTACCCGTACACATAGACCTAGAAGCTGTGTCGCTCCCTGGCCGGCAACAATGTGTACTACCTGACTGTGACGGCGCCGTCCCTGGGGGAGGAGCCTAGGGTAACTAGCACTTGATATTATAGCCCACTGTTACCCGTACACATAGACCTAGAAGCTGTGTTGCTCCCTGGCCGGCAACAATGTGTACTACCTGACTGTGACGGCGCCGTCCCTGGGGGAGGAGCCTAGGGTAACTAGCACTTGATATTATAGCCCACTGTTACCCGTACACATAGACCTAGAAGCTGTGTTGCTCCCTGGCTGGCAACAATGTGTACTACCTGACTGTGAGGCGCCGTCCCTGGGGGAGGAGCCTAGGGTAACTAGCACTTGATATTATAGCCCACTGTTACCCGTACACATAGACCTAGAAGCTGTGTCGCTCCCTGGCCGGCAACAATGTGTACTACTTGACTGTGAGCGCCGTCCCTGGGGGAGGAGCCTAGGGTAACTAGCACTAGATATTATAGCCCACTGTTACCCGTACACATAGACCTAGAAGCTGTGTTGCTCCCTGGCCGGCAACAATGTGTACTACCTGACTGTGAGGCGCCGTCCCTGGGGGAGGAGCCTAGGGTAACTAGCACTTGATATTATAGCCCACTGTTACCCGTACACATAGACCTAGAAGCTGTGTCGCTCCCTGGCCGGCAACAATGTGTACTACTTGACTGTGAGCGCCGTCCCTGGGGGAGGAGCCTAGGGTAACTTGCACTAGATATTATAGCCCACTGTTACCCGTACACATAGACCTAGAAGCTGTGTCGCTCCCTGGCCGGCAACAATGTGTACTACCTGACTGTGAGGCGCCGTCCCTGGGGGAGGAGCCTAGGGTAACTAGCACTTGATATTATAGCCGACTGTTACCCGTACACATAGACCTAGAAGCTGTGTCGCTCCCTGGCCGGCAACAATGTGTACTACCTGACTGTGAGGCGCCGTCCCTGGGGGAGGAGCCTAGGGTAACTAGCACTTGATATTATAGCCCACTGTTACCCGTACACATAGACCTAGAAGCTGTGTCGCTCCCTGGCCGGCAACAATGTGTACTACTTGACTGTGAGCGCCGTCCCTGGGGGAGGAGCCTAGGGTAACTAGCACTTGATATTATAGCCCACTGTTACCCGTACACATAGACCTAGAAGCTGTGTCGCTCCCTGGCCGGCAACAATGTGTACTACCTGACTGTGAGGCGCCGTCCCTTAGGGAAGGGGCCTAGGGTAACTAGCACTTGATATTATAGCCCACTGTTACCCGTACACATAGACCTAGAAGCTGTGTTGCTCCCTGGCCGGCAACAATGTGTACTACCTGACTGTGAGGCTCCTTACCTGGGGGAGGAGCCTAGGGTTACTAGCACTTGATATTATAGCCCACTGTTACCCGTACACATAGACCTAGAAGCTGTGTCGCTCCCTGGCCGGCAACAATGTGTACTACTTGACTGTGAGGCTCCTTACCTGGGGGAGGAGCCTAGGGTTACTAGCACTTGATATTATAGCCCACTGTTACCCGTTCACATAGACCTAGAAGCTGTGTCGCTCCCTGGCCGGCAACAATGTGTACTACCTGACTGTGAGGCGCCTTACCTGGGGGAGGAGCCTAGGGTAACTAGCACGTGATATAATAGCCCACTGTTTCCCGTACACATAGACCTAGAAGCTGTGTCGCTCCCTGGCCGGCAACAATGTGTACTACCTGACTGTGAGGCGCCTTACCTGGGGGAGGAGCCTAGGGTAACTAGTACTTGATATTATAGCCCACTGTTACCCGTACACATAGACCTAGAAGCTGTGTTGCTCCCTGGCCGGCAACAATGTGTACTACCTGACTGTGAGGCTCCTTACCTGGGGGAGGAGCCTAGGGTAACTAGCACTTGATATTATAGCCCACTGTTTCCCGTACACATAGACCTAGAAGCTGTGTCGCTCCCTGGCCGGCAACAATGTGTACTACCTGACTGTGAGGCGCCTTACCTGGGGGAGGAGCCTAGGGTAACTAGCACGTGATATAATAGCCCACTGTTTCCCGTACACATAGACCTAGAAGCTGTGTCGCTCCCTGGCCGGCAACAATGTGTACTACCTGACTGTGAGGCGCCGTCCCTGGGGGAGGAGCCTAGGGTAACTAGCACTTGATATTATAGCCCACTGTTACCCGTACACATAGACCTAGAAGCTGTGTTGCTCCCTGGCTGGCAACAATGTGTACTACCTGACTGTGAGGCGCCGTCCCTGGGGGAGGAGCCTAGGGTAACTAGCACTTGATATTATAGCCCACTGTTACCCGTACACATAGACCTAGAAGCTGTGTCGCTCCCTGGCCGGCAACAATGTGTACTACCTGACTGTGAGGCGCCGTCCCTGGGGGAGGAGCCTAGGGTAACTAGCACTTGATATTATAGCCCACTGTTACCCGTACACATAGACCTAGAAGCTGTGTCGCTCCCTGGCCGGCAACAATGTGTACTACTTGACTGTGAGCGCCGTCCCTGGGGGAGGAGCCTAGGGTAACTAGCACTAGATATTATAGCCCACTGTTACCCGTACACATAGACCTAGAAGCTGTGTCGCTCCCTGGCCGGCAACAATGTGTACTACCTGACTGTGAGGCGCCGTCCCTGGGGGAGGAGCCTAGGGTAACTAGCACTTGATATTATAGCCCACTGTTACCCGTACACATAGACCTAGAAGCTGTGTCGCTCCCTGGCCGGCAACAATGTGTACTACCTGACTGTGAGGCGCCGTCCCTGGGGGAGGAGCCTAGGGTAACTAGCACTTGATATTATAGCCCACTGTTACCCGTACACATAGACCTAGAAGCTGTGTCGCTCCCTGGCCGGCAACAATGTGTACTACCTGACTGTGAGGCGCCGTCCCTGGGGGAGGAGCCTAGGGTAACTAGCACTTGATATTATAGCCCACTGTTACCCGTACACATAGACCTAGAAGCTGTGTCGCTCCCTGGCCGGCAACAATGTGTACTACCTGACTGTGAGGCGCCGTCCCTGGGGGAGGAGCCTAGGGTAACTAGCACTTGATATTATAGCCCACTGTTACCCGTACACATAGACCTAGAAGCTGTGTCGCTCCCTGGCCGGCAACAATGTGTACTACCTGACTGTGAGGCGCCGTCCCTTAGGGAAGGGGCCTAGGGTAACTAGCACTTGATATTATAGCCCACTGTTACCCGTACACATAGACCTAGAAGCTGTGTTGCTCCCTGGCCGGCAACAATGTGTACTACCTGACTGTGAGGCTCCTTACCTGGGGGAGGAGCCTAGGGTTACTAGCACTTGATATTATAGCCCACTGTTACCCGTACACATAGACCTAGAAGCTGTGTCGCTCCCTGGCCGGCAACAATGTGTACTACCTGACTGTGAGGCTCCTTACCTGGGGGAGGAGCCTAGGGTTACTAGCACTTGATATTATAGCCCACTGTTACCCGTTCACATAGACCTAGAAGCTGTGTCGCTCCCTGGCCGGCAACAATGTGTACTACCTGACTGTGAGGCGCCTTACCTGGGGGAGGAGCCTAGGGTAACTAGCACGTGATATAATAGCCCACTGTTTCCCGTACACATAGACCTAGAAGCTGTGTCGCTCCCTGGCCGGCAACAATGTGTACTACCTGACTGTGAGGCGCCTTACCTGGGGGAGGAGCCTAGGGTAACTAGCACGTGATATAATAGCACACTGTTTCCCGTACACATAGACCTAGAAGCTGTGTCGCTCCCTGGCCGGCAACAATGTGTACTACCTGACTGTGAGGCGCCGTCCCTGGGGGAGGAGCCTAGGGTAACTAGCACTTGATATTATAGCCCACTGTTACCCGTACACATAGACCTAGAAGCTGTGTCGCTCCCTGGCCGGCAACAATGTGTACTACCTGACTGTGAGGCGCCGTCCCTGGGGGAGGAGCCTAGGGTAACTAGCACTTGATATTATAGCCCACTGTTACCCGTACACATAGACCTAGAAGCTGTGTCGCTCCCTGGCCGGCAACAATGTGTACTACCTGACTGTGAGGCGCCTTACCTGGGGGAGGAGCCTAGGGTAACTAGCACTTGATATTATAGCCCACTGTTACCCGTACACATAGACCTAGAAGCTGTGTCGCTCCCTGGCCGGCAACAATGTGTACTACTTGACTGTGAGGCGCCGTCCCTGGGGGAGGAGTCTAGGGTCACTACTCACTGGCATTTAAAGCCTCGCGAAATTCCAAACTTTGTTTTGTTAGAACACTTAGGGCCGGTTTCACCAGATTCTACTTTTCTAGTTGAACCAGGTTCAACTCCCTGAACCGAGTTCTACTCTGTTTACGCGTTGCACCAACTTTGATCCCAGGTTCACCGCCGTCTGAACTCGAGTTCAACTGAACGGGGTACAGTACCCCGTTCACGACCGTGAACCTGGGTTCACTGCTTGAATCCAATATGGCCGTCACACTTCATACGTCAAAAAGTGGTGTTATGTTGGTGGCTGCGTTTACTTTCCGTTGACCAGTCGCTTCGTTTCGCCTTTAAAGAAACTATTTCATTTGTACATACTCTGCACCCTAGTAAAATGGCAGGTTATGTGTCCGATATTACGTTTTCTTCTGATGATGATGAAGAAATTATTAATTTCATGCAAAGACCACAAAGGCGTGAAAGAGTGATAAGTGAACGACGCAATTACTTCGATGAACTAGACGATGTGGGATTCATCACGCGCTTTAGGTTGTCAAAACCATCTGTCCTAATGGTGTTGGAGCATATTGAAGAGCAGATAGAATTCCCTACTGACAAGTGAGTACAAATCTATACATTATGCTGCCAGTCTAGAGGCTAGGTAGGCCTAGGTGGTGCAGTAGGGTACTAGGCCCAGGCCCTATGCCTATCCAGGTCTAGGCCTACACTAGACCTAGGCCTACTGCACGTGCAGCTAGGTTTAGGCCTAGGCTTTGTATATCCCTCATAGGGATACAAGGGCCTACAACCCTACAAACAGTGTAGCTAGCCTAGGCCTAGGCCTACGTCTAGGGCTGATCGTAGGCCTGACCTATTGTTTCTAGCTGTACATATATCTATAGGCCTAGAGCCTAGTTGTAGGCCTACGTATGTCTAGGTTAACTCTAGGCTAGTCTTAAGCCTGGTCTAGGCCTACAAGTCCACAATAGGCCTAGGCCTAGATCGACAACTAGGCCTAATGCTGGTAGTTCGTCTACCGTGTATCGGTTCTGTTGTTTCGTCACATGTAACTAGGCCTAAGCACGTTTAGGCTTTTAAGGCCAATTAGTTTCTGTGTAGGCCTAGTATTAGTTTATGTACAACTCAGACCATAAGGTCATTCCTGTTACCGCAGCTTATTTTTCCAATATCCAACTTGCCCTTGCAACAGATTACAGGAACAGGTAGGAACTTAGTTTGGTAGGCCTACTGCCTGCTGTTAATGTAGGGTAGGCTAGATACTATTTTATCAGTCTGTTATCAGGATTGTATTTCTCGTAAGTGTTGATTAGGCCTACCGTGTATCGGTTCTGTTGTTTTGGTATTGAATGGAACATGATGTACCGGTAAGCTAGGTTAGGTTAGATGTTCGTGATGATTGGCAAACTATAACTTGCAAGGGTACGAATGCATACAGAACACCGGGTCAATGAACAACCAACATGCGGTGCTCAACATTACCCTATTCTTCAAAGTGCACCGTATCACTTGTCAGTAATAGGCCTACGTGGTTGTGCATATTGTAGACTGGCCTTTAACCGCGGTGGATAGGCCTCCCCTATGGAAATGTTGAATACAACCTGTAAACAATATTTTGTGAGTGATTTAATACAACCTGGGTCAATAACCGATTGACCCATCTAACATTGTGATTTATCTCGGTAATCTCCGGCAATGCTAAGTTAGATCTTTCGTGAACATTTCCCTACCACCACTGTTAACACTACAGTTAGGCCTACTAGGAAAAAATATGTGGCGTTAAAGGGAATGACATTGTGCAGAGTGTTGTATGTGTAGTAACTAACAAGATCAATTTAATGCATAAGAGATAAGTACTTTAAATGTGGCGGTTTATTCTAACAACAACAACAGTAGTTATGGTTTGCTATGTTGGTAGTATTACATCTAGACATCTTGTGCTTTGTTATGTTGGGAGTGTTGAATAATCATGGCAGTGGCCTAGTAGTACTAACAATCCTCTGTGTTGATAATTTGGTTAAATCCTGTAAAACTACAGTAAGTAAGCCTGTAATAATCGCACTACATTGTTACTATTATAGCCTAGGCGTAGTTGCCGTTACAGACTTTATAGTATAGTTTAAAGGGTATTATGCATGTGGCCTAGACCTTGCAATCGTCTCCCCTTCAGTAGGACTTATTTAAAAGTGTACGTTCTCAGGCTTCAGGCTACACCATAACCCCTAATGCAGACCACAAGCATACGTTTACTCATAGTGAGATTCTTGTGCCAGTTGTCTGTCGCTAGTGTAAGCCTAGAAGCAAGTCCATATGAAAGGGAGTGTAAGCTAGGCCCAGACCGTCTTATTCTTGTTACCGAGCGAGTGTAAAACCCGCTTTAGATCTAGTTATAGACAGCCTAGAGCCCTGGACTACACGATATCAAGTCCAGGCTTTGGGTCTAAGACGTAGCCTAGCGTACCTACACCTAAGATCTAAGTTAGCCTCCAAAAACTTAGTCGCAGCCCTGGAGTTGAATAATAGTATCCTGTTGATGATAGTTAACAGCAACATCATGCACAATAGTTGCAATTTGGATAGTAGAATTGGTTCAGGTAGGCTGCATTTCATGGGGTTCATTCAACAACCAATAGGAAGCCAGGATGCTATGGTGAAAGCAATTTAGTAGGCCTACCACCTGCACCTTCTTACTAAATACTTATCCGAAGGTCATCATATCCTACCTATATTACACATTATTTAAAATCTACATGAGGGCTAGTAATAAATTAAACATGCTGCTCATAAAAATCTTGACTAAAAATTATTTTCAATTCTAGGAATCAATCTCTGAGTCCGATGAATCAGCTCCTGCTCACACTGCGATTCTACGCTACAGGCAGTCACATGCTAACAATAGGAGATTTCATTGGAGTAAGCAAGTCAACGACGTGTCGAGTAATCCACAGAGTGACATCTGCGATTGCTGCTCTCAGGCCAATCTACATTAATCTGCCCACTGATCCTGCAGCATTAGAGACAATCCAGCAGAAATTCTTCGATCGTACTCAATTTCCCAGAGTTATTGGCTGCATGGACTGCACGCACATTAAGGTGCAGTCACCAGGTGGAGATAATGCAGAAGTTTATCGCAATCGGAAGGGTTACTTTTCGATTAACGTTCAATCGATTAGTGATTCGGAACTGAACTTTCGTGACATTGTAGCAAGATGGCCTGGTTCTGTTCACGATACAACAATCTTCAACAATTGTGAGAAACGTGCCTTGTTCGAGACTGGTCAATATGGTAATGGTTTCCTGCTAGTCGATGGGGGGTATCCCGTGCGCCCATATTTATTGCCGCCTTTAGACAATGCAAACACTGTAGCTGAGCAGCGGTACAATGAATACCAGATCCGCACCAGAAATTGTGTGGAAAGGAAATACGGGGTTTGGAAGAGACGATTTCCAATTCTTGCTCTTGGTATGCGTGTTAAGATTGACAAGGTTCTTGGCATCATTGTTGCCTGTGCTGTCCTTTTCAACATTTCAAGACTAAACAATGATGTAGAACCACCTAATGAAGTTGAAAATATTCAGGCAAGAATCGACGAAGACCAAATGCCAAATGAACACCAAATTCAGGCTGCATTGGCTGATCAAAGGCATGGAGCTGGAGTTATTCGGCAAGCACTTATTGCTGACTACTTCCAAACGCTAGTATAAAGCTGCAGTGTATTGACCAGTCTGAGCTGAATCCTGCGAGAATCTGCGAGACTCGTCTGATCCGAGCTGGATCCCGCGAGAATCTGCGAGACTCGTCTGATCCGAGCTGGATCCCGCGAGAATCTGCGAGACTCGTCTGATCCGAGCTGGATCCCGCGAGAATCTGCGAGACTCGTCTGATCCGAGCTGGATCCCGCGAGAATCTGCGAGACTCGTCTGATCCGAGCTGGATCCCGCGAGAATCTGCGAGACTCGTCTGACCTGAGCGAACTTCCTGCGACCATCCAGACCCACATAACTGGATGAAGATATAACATCAAAACTTACATTGTATATGTATGTGTGTATGTATGTGTGTATGAATGTATGTATGTGTGTATGTATGTATGGATGTATGTATGTGTGTATGTATGTGTGTATGAATGTATGTATGTGTGTATGAATGTATGTATGTATGTATGTATGTATGTATGTATGTATGTATGTATGTATGTATGTATGTATGTATGTATGTATGTGTGTATGTGTTGAATGTATGTGTGTATGTATGTATGTATGTATGTATGTGTGTATGTATGTATGTGTGTATGTATGTGTGTATGTATGTATGTATGAATGTATGTATGTATGTATGTATGTATGTATGTGTGTATGTGTTGAATGTATGTGTGTATGTATGTATGTATGTATGTATGTGTGTATGTATGTATGTGTGTATGTATGTGTGTATGTATGTATGTATGTATGTATGTATGTATGTATGTATGTATGTATGTATGTATGTATGTATGTATGTATGTATGTATGTATGTATGTATGTATGTATGTATGTATGTATGTATGTATGTATGTATGTATGCATGTATGCATGTATTTATGTTTGGAGCTAGTACCTTTTTCTGCATGCTATGGTGAGTTTATTACATCCCTAAAGTGACATTGCAAAGTCGATGCAGACGTCTTTCAACAACTGCATACCTTAACAACAAAAATGTAGGAAGTATGGCATTGTAAGCCATGTAGGCATCTTTCAATGCTTGCATTTGATAATGATTAATGTTAACCTGCATATTTTTCTCCACAGGCCAGGTTAAGGCTTTGATTGCCATGCAAACTGTGCCTAGTAAATGCCAGTGGTTGCCATTATAAGCCAAGGACCTAAGGGCTATTTACGATTTCTATACATTGCAAAGTACTATTATATGAGTACCTAGTCTTTCAACACTCATATTTGCTATAATTTCAAGCCCATGTGGACAGTCTTTCTATTACCACATATTGTTCTACAGCAGTGTGTTAGTATTCAGGAAAAGGAGAGGATAACATCTTACTTGAAAGTTGATGGGCTGCCATGTGAGAGTGGAATATATTAAAAATGAATGATAACACAATTTTCTAAAGCTAAACGTCTTACCCTGCTCTATATTTAATAAGTATAGGCCTATGTAAATCATTCTATTCTTTTACATTCTAGCTATATATTATATTATTAATATATATATATTATATAGTATCTTTTGAATGGTTGGATGACCAGGGCCATGTAGGCCGAAACATTTAGACAATATATGTGTTTTGTTTTTAATGTATTCTACTCTTATGTGACAGACAATATATTTTTAACTTTCCGGTAAGTCTTTCGTTGTTTTTCCCTTTCCTTCACTTGTTGGTTTTGTGTTGTGGTCACAGGGTCCATAATTGCCTATGTAAATGCCAGGTTTTTCGTTTTTAGAGCTCAGAATATTAATAACTACCAAATTCATCAATTACCGGTAATTAAACAAATGTGTATGTATTTGTGATCTAATTTTACAATAAAATATGGCAAATGCATGTATTGTCATATTTTTAAAATGTAAATATTGTTTATAAATCTGATGGTTCCTTTTTATTACTTTCTTTGTATATTAGCTAAGAAATATATCTAGCAAGGTTTCATTTAGTTTTGTTGATCATGATTCAACATATTAAATATTTTCAAATTTGTTTGTACATGTCGGAGGTTGATTCAACTGTCAACATTAATGACAATAAAATCATGGACATCTATGTGCTACCAAAAAACTGGTTTCCATTGTTTGCAGATGTGCCTTGAGGCCTTGACTAAAACAAGGTTGACAATGAAATATATTCTGCAAAGTGGTAAATTTACACATTTTACTTATAATTCAACTGGAAATGAGTCCCCACCTTACCCATATATTTTTGTTTTTGTCTAAATTAGAATTATCTTTTAATTCCAAATATGATAGTACAAACTGAGGGTTTTAGGGTACAGTAATTTGCAATTTACATTAAAGGGGATTTATTGTTCAAGTAGTATGTTACAACGTGCAACTGAACACATAGGTGCTGTTTTTATTAATGTAACATGTACATTATCAATTGAGGTTACAAGCATGTATGATTTGGTCTTTCAGAGCATGCTTGATTTGTAAGTTTACAAGATCTGAACTCTGGTGGAAAGCTACATGCAAATAAGGAAGTAAATACAGTAGGCCTACTACTATGTTTACAGGAACAAAGTGTATTTTTATTATTACTATTTTCTTTGTTATTCTTCAACAGGAGTACATATTACATTAGGTAGTATAAGTTGAATTAATTTGTATAATCATCTCATACCACACTATAGGTCCATTTATCATTTCACTGTTCTTGTATCACAACCGAACCAAATACACATACCTTTTTATAACATTTTATGTATTATATTTACTTCATTAAATTAAAAAAAAAAGTTTTATATGTTCATGATACTTATGTTACTGTAAAGTGTAAAGTAAATTAAAATTGAATAGATTCCTAACTTACCGTACATCATAATTTTACTACAATTTAATACAGAAGTCAGTAGTCTGACATGGTTATCATGTGGATGGGAGGAAGTCGAATGATACTTGTGGTTAATTTCCTGACATAGATCAGTACATTTTCCAATGTTATGTCTAGGTGGAATCTTAATAAAAGGAAAAGTTGAACAATTACTTTTCGAGTTATTGGACCCTTTATTACACAATATGTATCAGCTTTATAAAGACTAGTCTGGAAATTTTAACTCAGTGAATATTGTAGCAGGTTTCCACTGTATTGCCATTCGTACAGCATTATTCAATTAATGCCTGGAGATATTTAAGGTTTCAAAAATGAATTAAAGTACATTTTTAAATTAAACTCACACTATTCTACCAATACTACTATTTACTCACATTTTTTGGATTTATGGAGGTATTTAATTAATACTGTTCACATGGGTCTAAATATTCATAAGAGTACCCAGCTAGGAGATGTCCTGTGTGTGGGAGCATTTTCAATTACCTGACATAAAATGCCATGGTAAGATAACAGAGTAAAGTACAAGTTAAAGGAAGTACTTATGAGGAATCATTTCTTGAAACAAGTTACATAACAGTAACACTAAACAGTGATTAATTACATTGTGAAAAATTACATACTGGTAGTATTAAATTGTCATTATTACACATTTGCAGTGTCAACAATCTGATTAAAGTAATGTAATACTGTACATACAAGTACTACATGTCAAGAAAAACATAATAAAATTGAAGTAAAATTAAAACCCTGTTACGCATATGACAAATGTGATACCGATAACTCCTACTTTCTTTTCAAGATCTTTAAAGCATATATGCAGTTATATGTTTGACGGAGGTACACAATAAAATTAGTTTTTTATCATAGTTTCACATTAGTAGTCTGTGCATTGTTTATTTGAGTGAAATCTAGTTTTTCATATACACGTACCGTACGTATACACTAGATGGATCGTAAACACCAAATGAAGGATTGAGTTTGTTAGTAACAAACTCAATGGTAGTATAGTAACATAGTACCTGTAGTACACAGTATTGTAGTAGTATAGTAGGCTATACACATTGTCTAGTATTGAATTTTGAAACATATGGGACAATTCTTTTGTCAAATAGTGTTATAGGCCTAATTGATTTATTACCTCAAAAGTCAAAATTAACCTGTTTTTCACTTATAATTTCAACCAACCAAATTTAATAAATTAAATAATGACATTAAGTGTAAATGAGCATAAAACGCCAACGTAACGTATACGTGTATTGTTCGTAGTATGCCGTAATAGTGAATGCTCCTTGACTTGGTTTGTAAACTACATTCTGTATTCAAATATATATTTTTTTAAATATACAAGGTAACTGTCAATTTTGCACATTATTTGCTTTGTATACATGCAGGATCAAACTCAGTATGTTGCTGAAATTGTGATTTACTACAGAGTACAGTTGCCATTTACACAACGGGAACTGAATTGAAATTTCAGACTAGCATGAGCACCATCTCCGTTACATGTCAATGTCAGGACTGGGTTCGACTTTTTGATATGGTCCATGTTTCTAGCCATACCAAATGAAGTCACAGTAAAGTACCTGTTCCAAGGTGTTTATATGGGGTACTGAGACCAAAACTTGACAACACTGTACTCAGTCCCTCATGTAAATGTGGCTATTCTGGTGTAAAAACAAGACATTACATCATACTTGTAGTTTGGTGATCAATCTGATACAAATAAACAACTTTATTTTATGATTATTTCACTTCTAGGAGTGCATTGCATACCAAATGTATTTCTAATGGATTTTACTCATACAAAACCAATGTTTTAGTTTAATATGATTTCAAAAAAATAATCGCTTTAAAAGTAATTTTCTCAAACGATTGACAGCAATAGCTATGTTGTTTTTAAGCAAATGAGTTACTAATTCATTCATAAGAATTTGTGTACAGAACAATGACATTATATAACGTTTCATAGGGAATTAAAGTGTTGACCTTTGTTACTAAATTTAGAAATTCATTTTTTTTTTTTCAAAAATTAAAAGTTATGTTCCTGCACTGCGATCATGTAACTGGTCTCGATAGCGATGGAAATTGTAACTTGAACCATCCTTAAATAAAAAAAATAAAAAAAAATTCACATTTAGAGTCTATCCTCTCAGTAACTAAACTGATTTGCAGTGGAGGCCTTTAATTTAAAGTGACTAAACTAACCCTGTAGGCTAGGTTTCGAACACCATCGACGAGTGAGCGATAACCAATCAAAGATCGATATTTCAAATACTAAACATATGAATCAGTGATTGTATACATGCAGGATCAAACTCAGTATGTTGCTGAATTTGTGATTTACTACCAAGTACAGTTGCCATTTACATAACGGCTTTGCCATTTACGATCATGTTCAACTTGAAACGTTGAGCACTCGATCTCAACCAATAACAATATTTAACGCATATGTACTCAGTAGATTCACTCAGTAAAGTGTACATTTTGATAGTACGATAGAAAACACGATTATTGCAGATTAATTGAATGTTAAAATTGCAGGCTTTTCATAAAATTAAAAGACTGTCAATGTCATTCACAGCTCATTGCCCACACATTATTATTCCAAAGAACTGAAAGAGCTTTACATACAAACAAGATCTCATTTTTTATTGTTGTCGACTAAAAGTTACATGATCGCAGTGCTGTTGGTTTTAGAACATCTATCTACTTGAAAAAAACAGAGCCAATATTAAAAATTAAGGAGCATTTACTATCATATTTTGAGAATACCTATGTAATTTTGAGCTTATCTTTTTAAATTTTGTAACTCTGCCTCTAAAATTTCTATTTTTTTCTTGTGTACTTCCGTCTCATACTTATCTCTCCGGTTGTATTCGTCTAACACCTTCTGGTGGACAGCTCTTCTCATTTCAGCTTCCTCTTCATCCCTTTGCTTCTTGCGTTCATTATCGTCTTTCATTAACTGAATTTGTAAGCTCACCAGCTCCAACTTAGCCGAGGCCAGATTCTCGAATCTTACGTTCACCTCAGCCTTTGGGGGATTTTGTAGAGAGGGTCTCCTGCGAGATACCCACTCCTTTTCTTTTTTCTGTGGCGTTCTTGTGTCTGTACTGGTGGCTGGTTTTTGATACCTTGGAGTCCGAAGCATTTTTGGCGTGTAATTGGACCAATCTAATGGTGGTTGGTCTGGCTCACGGTCGTCTGGCTCACTGTGTAGGCCTTCTATGTCGTACTGATCGGTTACATCAAGATAATCGGTCTGCAAAACAATTGATTATTGTTACTCGTTTAACTAGTTATGGTAACTATCATTATGTAGACAAGGCCTACATTATTATCTTATGTTTTTCTAAGTTCATGAGGACCTGACTTTGCCTCTTATTGTTAAATACATAATTACAAAGTCTACCAGGCTGTCATGTTTAAACTAGACTAGGTACAGTAAGCCCTTTTAATTCAACATTGGTTAATTCAATATTTTCCTTCAATAAATAATATTAAAATCTTGTCAAGGACACTTACTAAATAATGAGTGCATTCAAATCAATCAGTTATATTATATATATCTTATAAGTAACTCAAAGCACACAAACATTGTGTTTAATATTTTAAAGATATTGGCTACTGTGCTATGCTTAGGCCTAGGTATAATTATTTCTAATGATACCTAGGCCCTATAGCATTTATTTTTGAAATGATTTGTTACCCAGTTGTGTGCATGGCACACCGAATGACCTTATTTTGAAGATAGGTTTTATGTATGCATTACATATTACGTTTAGGTCTAGACAAAGTTACTATATAGCCATAGTATTCAGACTTACTGGAATTGACTCATCAACATCACCCATGTTCTCATATTCGTCTTCAGGAGTTAGTAGTGGTGGTGGTGGTGGTGGTGGTAATGCAGACGATGAGCTGGCATTGCCCCTAGCTTTTTCTGAAACAACCAAACGATGACTCATTACTCATTAGGTTATATTATAGTGCTGTGCAATGTTAAAAAATAGTATTAATTTATTTATGTGATCCTACTAAAATATATACTTTACACAGCCAACAATTGGCTCCCAAATAGCCTGCCAGAACATTGTATGGAACCAAAGCCAATGAGGGAGAGTGAGGCACATATGACACACCTTAAAAAGTAGGTAATTTGTTGTTAGAAACATTACCATGAGAAACTATAGGCCAACAAGTAAACATAGAAGATTTCTCAGCCACTAATGCTCTTGATCACTCGAAATGAGTAGGTACAGTACATAATATAGGGTATCTAAAAAATGAATCGCCTGACCTAGTTTAGTTATTTGGGTATGCACCCATGAATAGGCCTAATACTGCATAAGTTAGTTTGTAATCTTTGCTTGTATGTTCATGAAATGTCATGAGCCATGCTAGGCCTACTTACCCACAAGACTACAGTAGGTGGCATCGCTGTCGAATCGGTTATCAAGGGATACAGCAGTCCCAGGAATGAACCCTAGCACCTGCTCTTGCAGGGGTGTGATCTTGGAAACCAGGCTTCTTCCTCCACCTATGACAAATTAATATGTGCCTAGCATTAACACAATGTCCTAACGAACGCTCGTTCCACATTTAAGATGCATCACTATGACCTAGGCCAGACCTCTAGCCTAGGCCTATACAAGCATTGCATAGGGCCTAGGCCTAGGCTGCGTGACAAGGAGCCTATAGCGTATAAATCATAGGCCATAACATACCAAAAAATACGGAAACGAACCTACCTGTTTTGAAGATCTCCACTTTCTCATCTCCCACAGCTTTTCTTGCCCTCTTCTTTTCATTTTCGTAGCAACTTCTTAAGGAAGTTGCTGTACGCAATGGGCCCCCACTTTTCACATTAAAATCTCTTGCAATAGCCTCCCAGGCGGCAATTTTTTCACCTTTTGTGGTGCCATCAGTCTGCTTACATTCGACGATTTTGGTGTAGCGTGATATTATGCTAATAAGTAGTGCCTTATCTGCGTTGCTAAAATTAGCAGAGCGAACAAACTTCTTACCTGAAGCCATTTTCGATATCGACTCTCTTGAATTTCGAACAAAAACGTATGCGCACACATATTCGCGCACAAATCATTTCTAACCAATCACGCTTGGCGTAAGAAAGCAGATCCCGAACGGAGCCGAACGGAGACGGACATTATTGCTTGAACCTCGTTCAACTGATCTAGCGGTGGTGGAACGATACGAGCTGAACCAGCGTCGTGAACTCGAGTTCAGTTGAACCTTCAGTTCAACTGAACCGCCGTTCAGCGCTTGTTGGTGAAACCGGCCCTTACAGTAACTTTTGTTGATCCTTCAATGACCACTATGAAAAATGTCCTTTTTACATGTCTTATTTTCCCTGATGTTAACCATTATTTTCCCCTAAGACCATCCGCATCGAGTTATCAGTACCGAGTTGTTAATGTAGAATGGAATGTCTAGGTGAAGAAGAAAGCCGTTGTAATCACGGCTCGCGTACATCCTGGAGAGACTCCTTCTTCGTGGATGATGAAGGGCTTCATCGACTTCCTAACCGGTGACACTTATCAGGCCAGGGTGAGTCTAGTGGTTGAAGTAACTATCGTCATGTGGGCTGTCTGGTGAAAGCAAAGTGGAGGGGATGTTACGAATGCGGGCAACTTCAAGTGAGAGCCCAGAATTGTTTATGATGGAGGCTCCAACTGGCAGTTACCATACTCAGTGACTTCCGGTACTCATCTAAGACAGACTTACACTATCATGGCTAAAAGTTGACTATCAGAAACAATATGTAAAATCTTGCACACAAAACTTAAGCTAATGACTGAGAAAAGATCTTCTAGCCTGTTCCTTATTCAGAGTATATTCCACTCCATCCAAACATAAACTGGATATTTAGTTGCTTGAACCAATCGAATGGAAGCAACTGTTCTCACTGTATTAATACATTTGTTTCTCTAGTAACTGAATGTGAAGTTGTGACCAAATCGGATAGTCTTTAGCACTTGGTTCCTACCTTTTTTTATCACCACATAGCTCGGGTTTGTGAACTAAGTGTTGCTGAGCTGATCTAGAAAGACATGGCGACATGCATCTACATTTTAGGTCGAATTATGTTGAAATTGTGTTCTAATGGTGACGTATAGCTAGAGTACCCACACCATGGTACCCACTCACCTGCTCTCTGTTGCCTTTGTGCTTGGTCTTCTCAAACTGTCTAGTATAACCAGCCCCAGGCCACAACCACACACACTCAAACTACTTTCCGTTCGGGTTCATTTTAAATGAGAACACGACGATAGCAAATGGGATCTGTACTAATCCTGACATAAAAGCGGGTACCCAAAATTAACCAAAATGTTGTTTTTATAATGTTTGTATTTGTTTTATTTTTTTCAAAGAAACTTCAATCCCCTTCGAAGTTATCTCCATTAGAGCTAATAAACTTGTCCAGTCTATTGTTCAAAACATTTTTTAAATTCGATTGAAGTGATGCCTCACAGCGTCTTTTTCGTTTTTGTCTTCACCTAATCTACGTCGGCAAAACGCTTTCCTTCCAGGTCTTTTGTGGAAACGAACTCCGTAAAACAAAAAAATATTAATGTTGGCGCCTAGCTGTTGAGAGGGCTGGGTCAACTCAACAGTTAGGGGGGCGTAGACCGGACGCCGCCCCAGAAATATGTTTTGCACTGCTGCACCCTTTTTGAGGCAGAAAATGCAATATGCCATGAGTTAGACGAAGTAAATGTGCATCTCAAGTCACCGTGCCTTTTTTGCCTCAGTGGTGCAAACGCCGAATAATTTAATTTGAAATTCATAATTTTTGCTATTGTAATCGCACGCATATGATTGAATATATTCGTGTATCATCACTATTTACTATGATACGACGACGTGTAATATATCAAATGAAAGATCTTGACACGCTTGTTTGCAATATATGCAAAAGCTGTTCAACAGATGGATTTAACTAAACACAAATCGTGAATTAATTACGGAATTAATCTACTTCGAAGGAAGCTTATTTTATCAGTTTTTTTACAATAGTAGAAATGAATAAACATTGCAACTAATAGCTCATACGATGTAGCATAGTGTAATCTTTAGATATTCTCTTGTCATTTTTATGTATTATTATTATTACGCCCACAATGAACAATAATAGTGAACCACGTGACCGTCTTACGGAAACCATGAAAGTTTGTTTTTATCAATGCAAAGTCACAGTAATTTTATTTGGTGCAAAATGTACTTTAAAATGGACCTAATACTAAATGGTATGTTAGAAACAGTCATTTATGGATTTTTGTATTTTTGTTTAGTAAACAAAGAATATTATAGTATTTTGAATTTGCGTTTTCTTTAGATTTTGCGACTTCGTCCAGCCCTCACCTCGATATAATTACTTAAATGTAAACAAATATTATTATCAAATTAATGAACATTAAATTGTGAGCTCTATTGAAGTTACCAATTTGCAATATCTATTTTGGTTTTCAAGTTTTTCGTCTTCTTATCCGACAGTGCGTATTTTCACTACTACTAGTTTTCAAACATCGTGATTTTTCTTTTGAGCGCGAAAAGTGGAAGACTCGCTCTTTAGTTCTCGTAAGAACAGTCCCGTTCCATTCGGTGTCGAGTGACCCACGGCCGCAACCTTCCATGTATTGACAGCCCATCTGGGGTCTGGGAGCAATAAACAAGGTTGTATGAATAAAACATGAATAGGCCTAATAGCACCATCTACTAAAAGCAAAGATTACTCACTCAGTAAACTTTGCTAAAAGATTTATGTTTGAGCCGGGGTGCTCACTCCGAGGAGTTTTTTAGTGGACTGTATATATTTTTGTGTAGACTTACCCCAATGATGTTTGAAAGGTGACGAAACGTAGATGACAGCGACGGGCGGAAAGTGGCCGTCGTGAGAAAGAGATAGAAGAAGGAAACTCGAGTTTAGAAGAGAAAAGAAGGAAAGATGAAAATGCCTGGAAGGCGATCGAACCCAGGACAGCGGAGTAGAAGTTGTCGTTGTAGTCCGGGAACGCACGAGAGAGAAAAACTGAGAGCGGGAAAACTGAACGTGACCGACGAGGTCGGAGACTGGGACACTACGAGAATAATTGAACTTTACGAGGTCGAAGCTCGAACGATACTGACGAGATAAGAAACAGTGCATGTGCACGGAAAATTGTAAGAGATTTGATTGGCCGAAATCGAAACATATGAAATAAATAGACAGGTATACCAACACCGAGAAAATACATATCACCAGCGACGAATAAATGGCGCGAACATACCGCCCACCTAAAATAGACCAATTTTAGATAGGACAATGAGAAATAACAACCTAAGAACTACAAAACCTAAATCTAACAACACTCCGAAACGAACGACTAAAGAGAGGGAAGGGTAACTAACTTGTTCACCGGTCGAGTGAACACTCCTTTAGACGTGCGAACGGACGCGACTCGGACGACGTTGTCGTTACCAGGGCACACCTGACCACCCTGCCAATAGGCCAAGATAAAGGGGTAGTGGCGGGTTCCAACACGAAGACGACGTCACCGACCTTGAGATTAGGACACGCGCGCACCCACTTCCCACGCTGCATTTGCGTATGCAGATACTCTCTGGACCAACGCGTCCAGAAGGATTGATGCAGCTGACTCACTTGATGCCAACGAGAAAGGTGAGAAGTGGACTCGGCGATAGCTGTTTCAGGAGGTGCGAGAAGTGAGGTGCCAATCAACAAGTGGGCGGGGGAAAGGTAATCAGGGCCTTCCAGGGGGTCGAACGAGGTGGCACAAAGAGGTCGACTGTTCAACACGGCTTCAATACGTGCAAACAGGGTAGAATACTCCTCGAAATTAAGGGAGGAATCCTTAATTAATCTGTGTAGAAGTAGTTTGGCGGACTTCACTCCAGCTTCCCATAGGCCACTGAAACTAGGGGCGTAAGGGGGGTTGAAATGTCACTGAACATTACGTAGAGCGAGCTTGTCAGCGGTAGTAGTTTCAGCTGAGGTGAGAGAATCGTGTATCTCGCGGAGCGTACGGGCAGCACCTACGTAATTACGACCACAGTCGGAATAAATATGAGCGGGGAGGCCACGACGAGCGAGAAACCGATCAAGACAGGCCAGGAAGGCTTCAGTGGATAAGTCCGAGACCAACTCTAGGTGAATAGCTTTAGTGGCCATGCAGATGAACAGGCACAAGTAACCCTTGACGATGGGGGCGTTACGGCGGGGACTCGTCTTCACGGAGAAAGGGCCAGCGTAGTCAGTGCCTACGTTGAGGAAAGCGCGTGAAGGCTTAGCGCGAGGTTCAGGCAGCTCAGCCATGATTGGCTGAACAGGCTTGGCGCGGAATTTGAAACAGGTTAAGCAACGTCGAATGCGTTGCCGCAATAAACCGCGTAAAGCAACGATCCAATACGTCTGCTGAATGAGATCTTGCACAGTGCGAGGGCCAGAGTGCAATGACGTGAGATGAAAAGCATCACACAAGAGTGCGGACAGATGAGCTTCTTTGGGAAGCAAGAGCGGATGACGTGCGTCTTCGGGAAGTGAAGAGTAGTGAAGTCTGCCGCCCACCCTGAGAAACCCACGGGAGTCGTGAGACCAGTTCAGAGGAGAAGTGGTCTCGAGAATTTCAACCACTCGATTGGCGACGAAAGTCTTAAGCTGGTGCGGGGGGGTAGAGAGCCAGGCAAGTACGATCGTGGAATCGTCATAGAGGAACACTGTTTCTATGTGCAAGGACTCGAGAGCGGGCAGGGCATCTTTCAACACCCGAGACAATAACAATGCGCCACTGAGCTCCAGTTTAGGGACAGTGAGAAGCTTGACGGGCGCGACCTTGCTCCTGCCTCTCAACAGTCTGACATGCGATTGCGAGCACGTCTCAACGTGCAAATAGAGAGTAGCAGCATAGGCCTTCTTGGAGGCGTCACAAAACCCCACAAGCCGGTAGGTGGCGTCACTCATAACAAGGAGGCGCGGAACACTGACATCACTCAACTTGGACACGCTTTCGATGGCAGTGATCCAAGTCTGAGAAAGCGACTCCGGAAGTGATTCGTCCCACTCCACGCGCAAGAGCCAGAGATTCTGCATGAACACCTTCATCCAGGAGAGGAAAGGGGTGAGAAACCCAAGAGGGTCGAATATGCGCGCAATGTAGGAAAGTATGGAACGTTTGGTGACACAACCTTCGAAAGGTAGAGTGTGAAAACTGAAGCAATCAGAGCGAGGGTCCCACAACAATCCGAGAATTTTCAGAGTCTGCTCATCGTTAGAGAATACCAGGGGAGTCTCCAGGTGGTCCTGGGGAAGAGCGCTAAGAGCGTCGGGAGAGTTGCTAGCCCATTTGCGAAGTTCGACCCCGGCGCACTGAGTGATTGATTGCAACTCAGCGCGAAGCGCGAGAGCTTCGTCAAGGTCACTGGCACCGGATACTATGTCATCGATGTAGATGTTTGAAGTGAGGGCGCGTGAAGCGAGAGGAAACTGCGCGCCCTCGTCCTTGACAAGTTGCTGCAACACTCTTTGGGCCTGGAAAGCAGAGGGCGTGAGACCGTAAGTTACTGTGTTGAGCTCGTACTCAATAACAGGAGAGGAAGGCTCAGGGCGCCAAAATATGTGCTGATAGACACGGTCATCCTGGTGTACAAGGATTTGACGGTACATCTGTCTCACGTCCACGCACAGGGCGACGGGATAGACACGAAAGGTGGTGAGAACCCGGGGAAGGTCACTCTGAAGTTTGGGACCACTGAGCAAGACGTGGTTGAGAGCAACTCCACGTTTATCAGGGGAGGAGGCGTTGAATACCACTTGCAATTTAGTGGTAGAGCTTGTGACCTTGTGTACACAATGGTGCGGGATAATGTACTTTGAAGTTTGAGGAGCAGGCTGCATATGCAGTGAACGAGCGTATTCACTCATGAACTCGTGATAGGTGTCATGAAGTGGAGGATCACGCTTTAGACGACGCTCCAAACTGACAAAGTTCTTGAGCGCGACGTCACGATTATAGCCTGGCATGATGCAGTCAGGCTTGAAAGGTAGAGCGACCGAGTAGCGACCGCATGGGTCGCGAGAGTGGGTTTTAATGAAATGCTCTTCAGCGAGCGAATCCAATGGGTCTAGAGAGGGGGGTCGACTAACTTCTTCTGTTTCCCAGAAGAGACGAAGAGTGTGTTCCAAAGGAGTATTGGCCACGGCGAGAAAAGAGTAGGATGACTCAGGTGCAGGTTCAGAAGAGTTGACTGGACCCAAAATCACCCAACCGAAAACAGTGTTGAGTGCGGCAGGTTTGCTGCCCACGATTGTGTTTCCTGTCTTACAGAGAATGTCAGAGTAGAGATCGGCACCAATGAGAAAATCAATGGGTCCGGGAACATTGAATTGATCGTCAGCTAGGTCAAGGTCATGATAGCGCTTTATGACCTCAGTGGACACGGAGGAAGTAGGCAAATTGCCGGCGATGGTTGAGAGAACGTGCGCGTTTACATGCATAGCCGGTTGCTTAGAACGTCGAGAAGCTTTACTGCATTGAACGATACCATGCACACGAGCATGAATTTGACCAACACCTGACAGTTGGGCGGTGGCTGGTTTGACCTTTAAGCCCAAACGTTGCACTAATGAATTAGTGATGGCAGAGATTTGCGACCCGGAGTCAATAACCGCACGAAATGGGTGCAATATCCCGTGGGCATCACTTATGAGTGCGCGAACGGTGCCCAATATGACGGTTTGATGAGTGGGGTTCGAACCCCGGACTTGACACGACAGAGTCTGTGGCACCTGATGGCCTTGATCGGAGACAGGAGTATCGTCCACGGAAGACTGAGTGGAGTCTACATGCAACATAGAGTGATGTCTGGTACTATGACACACGGAACAAGACTTTGTCGAACTGCATTGGGTTCGTAGATGTGCACCCATACAATTAAAACAGCGTTTTAATTGTCGCAGAGTGTCGTAACGTTGGTCTACGGTTAAACCACGGAAAGCATTACATTGATAGAATGAATGCGAAGCTTTACATAACGGACAAGTGGACACGCTAGTATGAGCGTGATTGCGAAATGAGTCATTGTGAGATGGTTTTGAACTCAAGCTCGAAACATCAGATGACACCATCAACGTATTTACTTTCTTCACAGGGGGAGAAATTTTGACAGAAGTGACTGATTTTTTACCGACAGCACATAACTCCATTACTTTAGATTGGTCTTCGACAAAATCAATAAGCGATTTATATTCGGGAGTCGAATTAGACGATTGTTTGGTTTCAAAAGCCTTGCGAGATGACGTATCAAGGTAAGCTAATGCCAAACACAGTAGAAGGAAATCGCCCAGGTCAGGAATATTCAGGGCTTTCAAAGAGTCGACAGAATTGCGATGTACTTTGAGAAATGCTTGAAGACCGTCATAAGATGACGTTTTCAGAGGAACAAAATCTAAAATCTTGTGAACATACAGGCTCCCTAATAATCGCTTGTTTTGATAACGAGAGACGAGCGTTTGCAAAGCGAGGGGATAATTTTCCTCAATTATTTGAAACTCTGAGATGAGTGCCAACGGTATTTCAGACAACGAAGTTTTTAAATGGTGTAATTTTTGAACATTACTTAATGACTTGTTATCATCAATAAGAGACTTGAATAGAGCATAGAACTCGGGCCATTTACAAATGTCACCTTTGAACTTGGGAAGATCTATGACAGGCAATGCAATGGATGGTTTGACTGAAGCGGGTAGAGACCCAGGTTGTCACAGCCGGACGCTGATTTAATTTATCAGCCGTGAGAAACCGAGATTTGGCAGCATAAAACAACGTTTCAAAACTCTTCTGAACTTTGTCTATTTCGATCGGCTTGGCAGGAAGAACCACTTGAGTGTTGAGATCGGCAATTGACAATTGAATTTCTTGAAAATCCGATTTCAAAACAGATAATTCATCGAACCGAGGCCTATGTGACTCAACTTGTTCAGGTTTTATTTTTTCGAACGCAGTGTACGTTCGTTGGGCGGACGCGAATATGAACTCGCGTCGAGCAACTAACTTGTTTAGTTCTGCCGTAATATCGACCATTATGATCGGAAATGCAAAAGACAATGTTAGAAATACAAGGGATGTACGACGTACGTAAGAGACACACACTGAATAGCACAATCAATAGAATACGAGAGCGGAAACACACAACACTCAATGACGTGTGTATTGTGCGACCAACTAAGGACTGACCTTGATAGAGAAAATCTTTTAGAAAAATGCAGAAAAATACCGGACAAACCGGCTCCGCGAGGACCATATGTTTGAGCCGGGGTGCTCACTCCGAGGAGTTTTTTAGTGGACTGTATATATTTTTGTGTAGACTTACCCCAATGATGTTTGAAAGGTGACGAAACGTAGATGACAGCGACGGGCGGAAAGTGGCCGTCGTGAGAAAGAGATAGAAGAAGGAAACTCGAGTTTAGAAGAGAAAAGAAGGAAAGATGAAAATGCCTGGAAGGTGATCGAACCCAGGACAGCGGAGTAGAAGTTGTCGTTGTAGTCCGGGAACGCACGAGAGAGAAAAACTGAGAGCGGGAAAACTGAACGTGACCGACGAGGTCGGAGACTGGGACACTACGAGAATAATTGAACTTTACGAGGTCGAAGCTCGAACGATACTGACGAGATAAGAAACAGTGCATGTGCACGGAAAATTGTAAGAGATGTGATTGGCCGAAATCGAAACATATGAAATAAATAGACAGGTATACCAACACCGAGAAAATACATATCACCAGCGACGAATAAATGGCGCGAACAATTTGTTCTGCTAGTTTTTCAAGTTGGTGCTTCCAATGTGTGACAAGACACTGACGGGAGTTGTCACATTGTGTTGTTGGTCCCGCACAGTATTTCGTTATCTTTATCGAGTTGTGCATAATATTATAATTTATAAAATATTACATTTTAATTTATGTCTACGTTTGTATTGTGTTTCTGTTGGTATATATAGTTAATTGTATTGTTTTCATAGTGAACAATAATTGGTGTACATAAACGTGTAGGTGAAAGCTTTTAATTAGATGAGCGTAGCGAAGCGGAGTGAATCTCTCCATACAACTCGATCGGCGCTTTGTCTGTGTGTATGTATGTCTGTATGTATGTATGTATGTGCGCTAAATTTTGTTCGTCGCGCACAGGTCAAACGGCTTGACGTATTTGACTGAAATTTTCTGTCGACATTTGTTACAACTAAACTCGATGCTGTTAACATAACCAGCAAAATTCGTCAAGATGCCAACCTACAAAATTTTAATTACTGAAAAACAAAAATTGTTTATTTATTTAATTAAATGAAAACTTACAAACGGATTTAAATATTGTTTCACTTGTAGATTAACATCAACGGTACCAACACTTGACAAAAGTTTCAAAATTGTGAGTTTATCCGCCATGTTATAAAAAAATATTGTTTATTTACTACAATAATTTCTTCATTTTTACAGTGTTCCACCGATATGATTTGCATTTGCGGACTATTGCAGTGAGATGCACATAGTATACACGAAACATAGCGTCCGTAACAATACCTATGCAATATTATTTGGAATTTCAATAGCTGTCATAAAATGGCTACAATGACGTGTTATATTTAATGACCTTCACGGCAAACATGCAAATGTTAACAACGAACTTGGTCGACAAATTAAAAAGCTTTTATTATGATTTAAAAGCTAGTTTTTGTAGGATTTATTGATAATAAATTTTAGATATAGTCTGTATCTACATTATGGAACTTTCCATACACTGATAGGTTTAATAGTTTATGAATTAGAGCCTATTGAGTAGACCACGGTCGAATGAAATTATGCGGAAATCCATCAACTTGAAGGTTTTAATTTCTTTAAAGAAAACCTTTTAACGGATTTTAATTATATTTCGTGCATTTATTAGCAACATATCAAGAAATAATATACTTAAGTTATAATGTTGTTACTTGATCCGCCATCTTGTAAAAAAATAATATGATTATTATAAAGGTATTTTTTTTTTAAAGAGTAATATGATATGCAAATGATTTGTTTGATTTGATACATTGAAAAAAATCGCTCATCTGTCAACGCGGAGCGTTTTCCTAGTTTATGTTCATGTTAGGGTAGTAACTTTCAAGCAATCACACGCAGAAATTACCCACGTAATTTCACCTATCCGTGTAATGTCAGTAATGTAAACCAGATCTGTATGTTGGTTTTTACTTTGTTTACAAGACGATTTTTCGTTTCACCATTTGGTTTGAAAAAATAGTAATTCGAGTAAGCATTATTTTTTCGACGATTTTTCCTCAAAACTAATGATCCACATAGAAACTTGTGATGCTCAAAATTCCTCACCGTTCGACCGCTATTGCGTGAAAAATATAACAAACAAAAACAAAAGTACTGTCATAAGCATAGACTGAAAACGCTCGTTTCCATACATTTTTGCCTACATTGTTTCACTATAAGCTATAAGTAGTATTATTATTCGTCATTTATACTGCAAGTATTATTATTCGTATGTGTCATTGATTATTGTTAATTATTCTATATGAAAGATTTGTAAATAATTGTCGAAACTCACAATCAATTACAAGTGGAAGTGCAAAGGTTTATCGTTTTATCGTTTTATTTTCGTTTACGACCACCTTCCGCTCCGTCACAACAACCGTCCCATTCTGTCTATTCAACCTTGGCATGCCGCTTTACACCCTGTCTCCCCCCGCCGATATCCTACTGCGTTTAGGGGCTAGTTAGCGAGCCTCACAACTTCTGGAGACGAGAAACTATGTCATTTTGTACTACATCATCTTACAAACCAATTTTTATCTCGTAAGTTATACACACAGTGATAACACAAATTGTGGATGTGTATTAAATGTGAATGTGAAATCATTCTTGTTTGATTTTTATTTCTATGAAGTCATCGTTGTTTCTACTATTTCACTGAGAAATGTGTGATCGTTAAAAAAACTCTTTATCACGGTAAAAAAATTCATAATTCCCGAATTATAATAAAAGACAAGCATTTTACTGTTGAAAACCATGTAATCTACTGATATGTATTACGTACTGAACTTTTATTAAAGAAAATTCTCATATTGATCAAATTATAAGAGATCAAAAACGTATCCATCTTTGCGGATAAGCTACAGATTGCCGTGGAAAACTACTCATTACTGGCGTAATTTCATAAATACAAACAAAATGCAAGAGACATAACTTTTTAATAACTAAATGGTCGTTATGATCAATGCTTCGTATATTAAGAATTCGATGTGTTCAGTACCATAACAAAACTTATAAGATATTACCTTATTGAAAAAGATACATTTCTGGATGTTGATTACATTTTATAACATAGTATGACATGTAGCTACTTGAATGTTATACAGATGTATTGTGTGTTTCAATAGCTTTCATTTGATATATAACACATACAATATTGATTATGATAAAAGGGTAATGGTACCCGACATTCGTGTCTGTGCATGCCCATTAATTCGCGCAAGTGCCATCACTTAGATACGATTATTTTCCGTTTGCACCACTGAGGCAAAAAAGGCACGGTGCCTTGATATGCACATTTCCTTTATCTATCTAATGATGTATTGCAATTTCTGCCTCAACAGGGGTGCAGCTAGCAGCCCGAAATATGAAATATCAACATTTTTCAAGGGTGGCTCCTGAACTAGCGGGAGAGAAGTGGACAGCTAGCGTTTTGTTTAGTGAGAAGAGGAAGAGTACGAGAAATGGAAGCTGCAATATCGTTGCCACTTACCGGACATCGGCGTCTGTGCGGAGTGCGTGGTACCTGGCTAGGCGACGAAAACCGGGGCTCGAACTGTAGCTTGGCGGAGCTCGGCGAAAAGACGTCTGCTCACACTCGCGTTGACTATGTTAGTGGCTAGCGATACAGCATTGGAGGGGTAATAGGGGTGAGTGGTGAGGAGACGTGGACGGAAATGCGCAATACAAAATTTGGGCGCGAACATAACCGGCCACCAAAATGGATACACATTTTATGACTATGCACAAAATATTGAGTAACAGAAACTCAAAGAGAGAAAACCAAAACAACTGAATTTCTTGACAGTTCTAAACAAATTGCTAATAGAACAAGGATAAAGAAATTATACGAGAACGACCTGGCGCGACTAAGCGACAGGAAGGCTGACGAGTTTGTTGACGGGCCTTAAGTAAGAGCCGGCCGCCGTGCGAATGGAAACGACGCGAGCAATGCCATCGCGACCTGGATGCAGTTTCTCCACTCGCCCAATAGGCCATGAGAGAGGACTACTGGAAGCCTCTAAAATAAAAACAACATCACCGACTTTAAGGTCAGGGCTACGGCGAGTCCATTTCCCACGTTGCATTTGCGTATGCAAATATTCGCGGGACCAACGAGCCCAGAAAGTCTGATGAAGTTGCCGCACTAGGTGCCAGCGTGACAAATGAGAAGCATTGTCGAGCTCAGCGCGTTCGGGGTGGGGGGGGGGCTACAAGCGAGGTTCCGATCAGAAGGTGACCTGGACTTAGATAATCGGGTCCTTCAGCCGGGTCCTGAGGCGCGGCGCAGAGAGGGCGACTGTTGAGTACGGCCTCGATACGTGCGAATAAGGTACCATATTCCTCGTACGTAAGGGAGAAGTCATTGATGAGACGATGCAGTAGGGATTTAGCGGACTTCACCCCTGCTTCCCACAGGCCACCGAAATTGGGGGCGTATGGTGGATTGAAGTGCCAAGTTACTTCCCTGTTTGCGAGAGAGTCAGAAATGGAGGTCTCGGAGTGGGAGAGAAACTCGTGCACTTCGCGAAGATGACGAGCAGCTCCTACATAGTTGCGGCCGCGGTCCGAGTAGATGTGCGACGGTAGACCACGGCGTGCGACGAATCTATCGAATGCGGCTTTAAATGCTTCGGTGGATAACTCCGAAACTATCTCCAAATGTACGGCTTTTATAGCCATGCACACAAATAGACACAGATAACCTTTGGTGGTTGGAGCTTTCCTTCGATTGCTGGCTTTGACGGAGAAAGGGCCTGCAAAGTCAGTACCGACGTGAGCTAAAGCACGGGACGGTTGTACCCGGGCTTCGGGGAGGTCAGCCATTTTAGGCTGAAGAGGTTTGGCTCAGAATTTGTGGCAGGTAAGACATCGATGAGTGCGTTGTCTAAGTAGACCGCGGAGTGACACGATCCAATAGCGTTCTTGAATCATCGCCTGGACGGTGCGAGGTCCGGAGTGAAGCGATGTTTTGTGAAAATGGTCACAGATAAGAGACGAGAGATGCGCCTGCTTCGGAAGCAAGATTGGGTGTCGTGATTCTACAGGCAGTAGATAATGGCGTAGTCTCCCGGCCACCCTGAGTTGCCCGGCTTGGTCGATGAAAGGGTTCAGTGACGCAAGGCCAGACGACCCTGCTTCTTGGCGGGACAGTCTTCGAAACTCTTCTGCGTATAATGATGTTGTTGAGTCACGCGAATCAAGAGATTCAGCGCGTCTTGGAGCTCAGCAGGTTCTAGAGGTCCTAACGGTAGGGGGAGGCGATTGCGTTTAGCCAGAAGAAGAAGGACGAGTGAATCGTACAACGTAGCCAAATACGCGTTGAGCGTGGAGCAACGTTGAGAACTTTCGCAGACTCATGAGTAAGGAATCGGGTTCAGCGTGCGCGACGAGAGTGGTGACAGAAGTCTTCATTTCAGACAGGTCAACTTGAGCAGCATGTGCGCGACCAGAGCGGGGCCACCCCTGAGGCGGGAGGTGCAGGAACGAGGGGCCATTAAGCCATAGAGGGTGGTCCAGAAGTTCAGCTGGTAGAAGACCTCGCGATGCGCAGTCGGCAGGGTTCTCCTCTGACGGAACATGGGCCCAGTCAGGTAGGTTTGAAGTCTCCAACACTTCGATGACGCGGTTGGCGACAAACGTTTTGAGGCGGTAAGGTGAAGTGGCAAGCCATGCAAGTACGATCGTTGAGTCTGTGTAGAGTGTAACAGAATCAATAGAGAGAGTTGAGATCGAGGGTGAGGTCACCTTGACCAGACGATATAGCAGAAGTGCAGAAGACAATTCTAGCTTGGGAATTGTTAATGGCTTTAGAGGTGCGACTTTACTTTTGGCGCGCAAGAGCGTCACGTGAGCAGCGGAGAAGGATTGCGTGTGCAGGTAGAGCACTGCAGCGAGGCCCTTCTGGGAGGCGTCACAGAAACCAACTACTCGGTTGGTACGGTGGTTGTCGGGGAAGGCGCGTGGAACGCGGAAGGTTGAAAGCTTCGAGACGTCGGCGATGGCTAGTAACCACGAGTTCGTGAGCGGGTCGGGGAGAGGTTCATCTCACTGAATGTGGAGAAGTCAGAGTTGTTGTATGAAGATTTTCAGCCAGGAGACAAAGGGGGTGAGAAAACCCATAGAATCGAAGATTTTAGCGATGTAGGATAAGGTCGTGCGCTTTGTGACGGATCCAGAAAAGGGTTGAGTGTGAAAAGAGAAGGAGTCAGAGCGAGGATCCCAGAGTAATCCTAGAATCTTTATACCTTGTTCTTTAGTAGAAAATACAAGGGTGGTTTCCAGATGGTCTTGTGGAAGCGAGGTAAGGGCATCAGAATTGCTACTTGCCCATTTTCGGAGTTCGAAACCGCCCAAGGCGAGGAGGTCTTGACGTTCAGTTTGTATAGCGCGAGCTTGGGCGAGATCACGAGCGCCGGACACGATGTCGTCGATGTACGTCTGGTACTTTATTGCGTGAGAAGCAAGTGGAAACCGTTGTCCTTCGTCTTCCACCAGTTGATGTAGCACACGTTGGCCCAAAAAGGCAGAAGGCGTTAGACCATACGTGACAGTGTTGAGCTGGTACTCGACTACAGGAGAGTCGGGGAATGGCCGCCAGAAGATGTGCTGGTGAACGCGATCATCAGAGTGGACAAGGATCTGGTGATACATTTGTCGTATGTCAGCGCAGATAGCGATGATGTGTGTTCTGAAGGTGGTCAAAATGGTAGGCAGGTCAGCCTGCAACTTCGGTCCACTCAACAAGTTCTGGTTGAGCGAGACGCCGTTAGGGTCTGGGGACGAGGCGTTGAAGACGACGCGCAGCTTCGTGCTGGAGCTAGTGATTTTATGCACACAGTGGTGAGGAATCACATACTGAGCTGGTTGAAGCGCAGGATGCAGGTGCTGAGAAGCAGCATAGTCAGGCATGAACTGCTGGTACGCGTTGCGTTGTTCAAGATTGCGCTTGAGACGCCACTCCAAATTCAAGTAGCTTTGGAAAACGGTAGTGGGATTCGAGACGAGAGGTGAGACTGACGACTTAAACGGAAGCGAGACTGAATAAAATCCTGTTTCACTACGCGTGTGTGTCGGTACGAAATGATCTTCACATAACTGCTTTTCGGGATACTGTTGGAGAGGTCGCGAAACCTCTTCAGACTCCCAAAAGAGACGGAGTGTGCGGTCCAATACTGTAGAGCACGTAAGCAGAGAGAGCGGGGAGTGAGACTCAGATTCCAATGTATGAACGGGTCCCATTACAACCCAACCGAAAACAGTATTCAGTGCTGAGGGACTGCCTCCAATTACTGTGTCTCCATTCCTTTGGAGTAGGTCTGGATATAAATCGGCACCAATGAGGAAGTCAATATTGTCAGCGACATGAAACTTATCATCAGCCAAAGATAGGCCACGATATTTCTCGAAAACCTCGACGGGTACTGAGGTAGCGGGCATCTGGCCTGTGATGGTGGACAGGACCAGAGCCTGAACGCCGAATATGTGACGCGTGTTTAAACGCGGTGCGATCTCGCAGTGGGCAATGCCATGTACTCCAGCGGATGCGTTTCCGATGCCGGACAGTTCCATAACGCTAGCATGTCGTTTCAATCCAAGGCGATTGGCGAGAGAGAGTGTGATCGCAGACACTTGAGAGCCTGAGTCGATGATCGCCCTAAAAGGTTGATAACGACCACAGTTGTCTTTGATCAACGCACGTACAGTGCCGAGTAGAGCGGTGCGTTTGAGAGGTTGGCCAACCTTCAGCTGGCAAGCCAAGGCAAGCCCGACTGTAGGTTTGCTAGCCGATGCGGAACGCGAGTCAACTGAGTTGTTGACAGGGGGATGAGTCGGCGTCGCAGAGTGGAGCAACGAGTGGTGCTGTTTACTGTTGCACTCGCGACACGATCCCTTGGATATACAATCGTCACGAGCATGGTTACCCAAACAATTGAAGCATCGTTTTAAATTACGTAACGTCTTATATTTGTCTTCTACTGATTGGTTCAGGAAGCTGGGACAATTGTACAGAGTATGATTTGCTGTACACGCGGGGCATGAGAGCGCTCGAATTCGCGGTTGTGCGGGTTTACGTGAGCTATCAGCAGGGGGCGTTTCAGCAGCCAGCAGTGAGTTAATTTTCCGCGCAGGAGAGTTTAGGTTGGAGCCACTAGAATGCTTGGGTTTGGCTGAGCTAGCATTTGTAGGATGATCTAAACCACATAACTCAAGAGTACGGCTCTGCTCTTCAAGAAACTGGATCAGTTGCTGATAGGTGGGCGTAACGTGCGAAGAGCATGTTGATTCAAACTGTTTGCGCGTTTGGGGATCCAAGTGCGAAACAGTAAGTGATAACAGCAAGACATCGGCAAGATCAACCATTTCTAAACTTTTAATTGCGTCAATGGAACTTCTATGAACGTTGAGAAAATGTTGAAGTGACGCGTGTTTGCCTGATTTCAGTGGCGTAAAGTCCAACACCTGTTGCATGTACATAGACGCAAGTAAGCGTTTGTTTTGATAGCGATTGATCAACGCCTTGTATGCAAGTGAATAGTTTTCAGCAGATATCTGGAAACTGGAAATTGCAGATAAAGCGGTGTCTTGAAGAGAAGCTTTCAAGTAATGAAACTTCTGAACTTCATTGAGATGAGTATTCTGATCTATTAACGAATTAAATAATGCGAAGAATTCAGGCCACTGTGCCAAATCACCATTAAAGGTGGGTATGTGAATAGTGGGAAGTGAATTCACTAAGTTAGCCGTAGGTTGAGGTTTCGTACTCGCAGCGGTAGTGTGTGCTAACTTAGATACAGCGATGTAACGTTTCTGAGCAGCAAAGACAACGTCCTTAAAACTAGCTCTCACTTTGGTTACCTCAATTGGTTTGACAGTTTCATCGAGTTTGGAATTGAACTCGATAACTGCCTGTTGCAGTTGATCGAATTTCGTTAGAAGTAACGTCAATTCGTTATAACGAGGTTTGAAAAGATCTACTTCATCGGCGTTTAGCGTTTTGAACGCGTCATAGATGTTTTGCGCATCATCGAATAGCTCCTCTCTAGTCTTAATTAGTACATTCTTTTGACGTTGGAGTTCGGCCATTGTTCATACGAATGCACAATGCGAGATGAGATTTTGAGAGACAATAATAACCTAGTAAGTTCAAGGTCGAAGTATTGCACGACAACATGCGAGAGATGCGAAAACAAACAATTATTGATTTGTGAGCGGCGAATATGTAGAAATAATTGATGCTCAAGAACTGCAGAGAACATCAACATCCGTGCATTGACGAGAAGGCGAATACAATATTCTAAAATAATTAGAATACTTTGCGAGAGAAGGTTTACTATACAATTGAACAGCTAAAGAACAATAGAAACGACAGGAGAGCGATCGTGATTGCGAGAGTGACAAAGACCATAAGAACTTTCCGAGAGTCGAATCGGCTTGTAATTTAAATACACCACCCGACGAGGTATACAAGAAAATAATCTTTAAAATATGTTTGCTGAACAGACTATAGAGGGGATTAGCGGCTGGTAACAGAAAGGGAACACGATACTATGCGATGCGGTAACTCAACGTACTGCAGTTGCGACTGAATGTTGAACAGTGCCTGTTCAACAAAGTATGAAAAAAGCAAGAAACTACGACCAAATGGTTGCGACAATGGATTACCAAATGTGTCAAGACATCGAAAGACCAAAATGCATCCGGCCCGGAGGACCAAATTGTTGGCGCCTAGCTGTTGAGAGGGCTGGGTCAACTCAACAGTTAGGGGGGCGGGAGAGAAGTGGACAGTAATCGTTTTTTTTGTGAGAAGAGGAAGAGTACGAAAAATGGAAGCTGCAATATCGTTGCCACTTACCGGACATCGGCGTCTGTGCGGAGTGCGTGGTACCTGGGAAGGCGGCGAAAACCGGGGCTCGAACTGTAGCTTAGCGGAGCTCGGCGAAAAGACGTCTGCTCACACTAGCGTTGACTATGTTAGTGGCTAGCGATACAGCATTGGAGGGGTAATAGGGGTGAGTGGTGAGGAGACGTGGATGGCAATGCACAATACAAAATTTGGGCGCGAACATTAATATCCCACTATTCAGTCCTTCTCTCCCTTATAATGCAAACATAGTAGGAAGAAGTCCACGTGTTTACAATGTGCTGCTATGATGACGTGACTGATGTTGCAGGAGCTGCGAGACAAGTTTATCTTCAAGCTGGTTCCAATGCTCAACCCTGACGGAGTGGTCGTTGGAAACAACCGCTGCTCCCTCACTGGTTAGTACATAGTTGCTGTGTTGCCACTACTCAAGCTAGGCCTAACCACTAGATTATGATAGGTCAATGGCTGCTCCCTCGATGGTTAGTACATAGTTGCTGTGTTGCCACTACTCAAGCTAGGCCTAACCACTAGATTATGATAGGTCAATGGCTGCTCCCTCGATGGTTAGTACATAGTTGCTGTGTTGCCACTACTCAAGCTAGGCCTAACCACTAGATTATGATAGTTCAATGGCTGCTCCCTCGATGGTTAGTACATAGTTGCTGTGTTGCCACTACTCAAGCTAGGCCTTACTACTAGATTATGATAGGTCAATGGCTGCTCCCTCACTGGTTAGTACAAAGTTGCTGTGTTGCCACTACTCAAGCTAGGCCTAACCACTAGATTATGGTAGGTCAATGGCTGCTCCCTCGATGGTTAGTACATAGTTGCTGTGTTGCCACAATCAAGCTAGGCCTTACTACTAGATTATGATAGGTCAATGGCTGCTCCTTACTGGTTAGTACATAGTTGCTGTGTTGCCACTACTCAAGCTAGGCCTAACCACTAGATTATGATAGGTCAATGGCTGCTCCCTCACTGGTTAGTACATAGTTGCTGTGTTGCCACTACTCAAGCTAGGCCTAACCACTAGATTATGATAGGTCAATGGCTGCTCCCTCACTGGTTAGTACATGGTTGCTGTGTTGCCACTACTCAAGCTAGGCCTAACCACTAGATTATGATAGGTCAATGGCTGCTCCCTCACTGGTTAGTACATAGTTGCTGTGTTGCCACTACTCAAGCTAGGCCTAACCACTAGATTATGATAGGTCAATGGCTGCTCCCTCACTGGTTAGTACATAGTTGCTGTGTTGCCACTACTCAAGCTAGGCCTAACCACTAGATTATGATAGGTCAATGGCTGCTCCCTTACTGGTTAGTACATAGTTGCTGTGTTGCCACTACTCAAGCTAGGCCTAACCACTAGATTATGGTAGGTCAATGGCTGCTCCCTCACTGGTTAGTACATAGTTGCTGTGTTGCCACTACTCAAGCTAGGCCTAACCACTAGATTATGATAGGTCAATGGCTGCTCCCTCACTGGTTAGTACATAGTTGCTGTGTTGCCACTACTCAAGCTAGGCCTAACCACTAGATTATGATAGGTCAATGGCTGCTCCCTCACTGGTTAGTACATAGTTGCTGTGTTGCCACTACTCAAGCTAGGCCTAACCACTAGATTATGATAGGTCAATGGCTGCTTCCTCACTGGTTAGTACATAGTTGCTGTGTTGCCACTACTCAAGCTAGGCGTAACCACTAGATTATGATAGGTCAATGGCTGCTTCCTCACTGGTTAGTACATAGTTGCTGTGTTGCCACTACTCAAGCTAGGCCTAACCACTAGATTATGATAGGTCAATGGCTGCTCCCTCACTGGTTAGTACATAGTTGCTGTGTTGCCACTACTCAAGCTAGGCCTAACCACTAGATTATGATAGGTCAATGGCTGCTCCCTCACTGGTTAGTACATAGTTGCTGTGTTGCCACTACTCAAGCTAGGCCTAACCACTAGATTATGATAGGTCAATGGCTGCTCCCTCACTGGTTAGTACATAGTTGCTGTGTTGCCACTACTCAAGCTAGGCCTAACCACTAGATTATGATAGGTCAATGGCTGCTCCCTCACTGGTAAGTACATAGTTGCTGTGTTGCCACTACTCAAGCTAGGCCTAACCACTAGATTATGATAGGTCAATGGCTGCTCCCTCACTTGTAAGTACATAGTTGCTGTTTTGCCACTACTCAAGCTAGGCCTAACCACTGGATGATGATAGGTTAATGGCTGCTCCCTCACTGGTTAGTACATAGTTGCTGTGTTGCCACTACTCAAGCTATACCTTACCACTAGATTATGATAGGTCAATGGCTGCTCCCTCACTGTTTAGTACATAGTTGCTGTGTTGCCACTACTCAAGCTAGGCCTAACCACTAGATTATGGTAGGTCAATGGCTGCTCCCTCACTGGTAAGTACATAGTTGCTGTGTTGCCACTACTCAAGCTAGGCCTAACCACTAGATTATGATAGGTCAATGGCTGCTCCCTCACTGGTTAGTACATAGTTGCTGTGTTGCCACTACTCAAGCTAGGCCTAACCACTAGATTATGATAGGTCAATGGCTGCTCCCTCACTGGTTAGTACATAGTTGCTGTGTTGCCACTACTCAAGCTAGGCCTAACCACTAGATTATGATAGGTCAATGGCTGCTCTCTCGATGGTTAGTACATAGTTGCTGTGTTGCCACTACTCAAGCTAGGCCTAACCACTAGATTATGATAGGTCAATGGCTGCTCCCTCACTGGTTAGTACATAGTTGCTGTGTTGCCACTGCTCAAGCTAGGCCTTTGCACTAGATTATGATAGGTCAATGGCTGCTCCCTCACTGGTTAGTACATAGTTGCTGTGTTGCCACTACTCAAGCTAGGCCTAACCACTAGATTATGATAGGTCAATGGCTGCTCCCTCACTGGTTAGTACATAGTTGCTGTGTTGCCACTACTCAAGCTAGGCCTTTGCACTAGATTATGATAGGTCAATGGCTGCTCCCTTACTGGTTAGTACATAGTTGCTGTGTTGCCACTACTCAAGCTAGGCCTAACCACTAGATTATGATAGGTCAATGGCTGCTCCCTCACTGGTTAGTACATAGTTGCTGTGTTGCCACTACTCAAGCTAGGCGTAACCACTAGATTATGATAGGTCAATGGCTGCTCCCTCGCTGGTTAGTACATAGTTGCTGTGTTGCCACTACTCAAGCTAGGCCTTTGCACTAGATTATGATAGGTCAATGGCTGCTCCCTCACTGGTTAGTACATAGTTGCTGTGTTGCCACTACTCAAGCTAGGCCTAACCACTAGATTATGATAGGTCAATGGCTGCTCCCTCACTGGTTAGTACATAGTTGCTGTGTTGCCACTACTCAAGCTAGGCCTAACCACTAGATTATGATAGGTCAATGGCTGCTCCCTCACTGGTTAGTACATAGTTGCTGTGTTGCCACTACTCAAGCTAGGCCTAACCACTAGATTATGGTAGGTCAATGGCTGCTCCCTCACTGGTTAGTACATAGTTGCTGTGTTGCCACTACTCAAGCTAGGCCTAACCACTAGATTATGATAGGTCAATGGCTGCTCCCTCACTGGTTAGTACATAGTTGCTGTGTTGCCACTACTCAAGCTAGGCCTAACCACTAGATTATGGTAGGTCAATGGCTGCTCCCTCACTGGTTAGTACATAGTTGCTGTGTTGCCACTACTCAAGCTAGGCCTAACCACTAGATTATGATAGGTCAATGGCTGCTCCCTCACTGGTAAGTACATAGTTGCTGTTTTGCCACTACTCAAGCTAGGCCTAACCACTGGATGATGATAGGTTAATGGCTGCTCCCTCACTGGTTAGTACATAGTTGCTGTGTTGCCACTACTCAAGCTATACCTTACCACTAGATTATGATAGGTCAATGGCTGCTCCCTCACTGTTTAGTACATAGTTGCTGTGTTGCCACTACTCAAGCTAGGCCTAACCACTAGATTATGATAGATCAATGGCTGCTCCCTCACTGGTTAGTACATAGTTGCTGTGTTGCCACTACTCAAGCTAGGCCTAACCACTAGATTATGATAGGTCAATGGCTGCTCCCTCACTGGTTAGTACATAGTTGCTGTGTTGCCACTACTCAAGCTAGGCCTAACCACTAGATTATGATAGGTCAATGGCTGCTCCCTCACTGGTTAGTACATAGTTGCTGTGTTGACACTACTCAAGCTAGGCCTAACCACTAGATTATGATAGATCAATGGCTGCTCCCTCACTGGTTAGTACATAGTTGCTGTGTTGCCACTACTCAAGCTAGGCCTAACCACTAGATTATGATAGATCAATGGCTGCTCCCTCACTGATTAGTACATAGTTGCTGTGTTGCCACTACTCAAGCTAGGCCTAACCACTAGATGATGATAGGTCAATGGCTGCTCCCTCACTGGTTAGTACATAGGTGCTGTGTTGCCACTACTCAAGCTAGGCCTAACCACTAGATTATGATAGGTCAATGGCTGCTCCCTCACTGGTTAGTACATAGTTGCTGTGTTGCCACTACTCAAGCTAGGCCCTACCACTAGATTATGATAGGTCAATGGCTGCTGCGAACGCGCTTATACCCTCGACTCGACATTGCTAAGAAACTGTAGTCAACACTTGAGATCAAAACTTAGGCCCAGTCTGTGTTGGATGAATTGGTTCAAAGATGGTGGCAATGCGCCTATGACTTCAAAGAGATAGAGATACATTCATATGAATATTTGTCTGTGTTATAACTATCAAACAAACGTGTAGGTATTAATTAACAAAATACTTAACTTGAAAACACCACATTGTACAATTTCTAGGTCAACCTTTTTTCTACGATATTAGTTATTATCGAGCTGTGTATCGTAGGCCTATTGTGGTAAGACATTCTGTGAATGCATGTCCAGATGTCTTTGTTGAATGTGTATTGTAGGGTGAGCTTGAAACAACATAATCTAGTCGGTTAGTGGCAGAAGGCCAAGTGCCTGGACGATGACAGCGCACGATAGTACAACTACTAACTAGTGAGTCGTGCATCGTGCATAGGTTTGCAATCTGCTACTAGCAGATTATACTGCTGCCGGCGTAAGATACAAGGTATTGTCGTAACGGATTATGTAATAAACGATGCCAGGAATCAAACCATGTTGCCTCCACCTTACCACCTCCACCCGGTACCAGCTAAGCGCTCGCGAGAAGAGTTGCGCTAGACCTCAGACCCATTAATTCATGTGTCATTGTTAAAAATAGCAATCTTTTGAGCTAGTTATACTGCTCTCGTTGTAACGTACAAAGTGTTATCGTCATGGATTATGTAATATTTTTCCATCCCCCTTTCACCTCCATTCGGTACCAGCTGAGCGCGTGCGAAAAAGGTTTGGTGGGTGGGGCAACAAGCCAGGTGTCATTGTTTAAAATAGCATTCTTTTGAAGTAGTTTAATGTTACGACTGTCATAGACTGTCATCAGGGAGACCTACCCCCGTGTGGTGAAGGAGTGTGGCGTGGAGATGTACTGTGACCTGATGCTTGCAGGGCGCGACCTCAACCGCCAGTACCGTACTGTCATCAGGGAGACCTACCCCCCCGTGTGGCACACCAAGCTGATGGTGCGGCGCCTCATGGAGGAGTGTGGCGTGGAGATGTACTGTGACCTTCATGCTCATTCGCGTAAAAACAACATCTTCATCTACGGCTGTGAGAGCAGAAGGACTCGACTACACGAACAAGTCTTCCCTCTGATGCTTCACAAGAACGCCGCTGATAAGGTGAGGTCGGACTCTTTGTGTGGACACATTTAGAAGTGCAGCCGTTGAGTGTGTTGGGGAGGCATTTGCCTCAGCAAGTTCATCCAAATGATTGTCCAACTTTGGTCCTTCCAAGCACTTCACCAATAACTCTCACATTGTGGTCAGTCTTAAGCGACTTTGCTCCTAATATTATGCATCTGGATGACCCATTTGTAATTCACGTCACATTACTTTTTAACACGCACAACCGTCTGTAAATATAACACTACTGTTGCTATCCCCACAATAATAATTATTCTTTCTATTGTATTTCATGTGATAAATTTCTAGATAATGTAACTGAACTATCACAGCCTCCTGAGAAACCTTAATAGAAGAACTATCCCGCGACAAAGAAAATATTACTCAGTAGTTATTCCAGTCAATATGTTGTGTACCTATGAAGGATTCTTTGTTTGGTAGACTTGATCAAAGGTGTTTCACAGTCAAAACGTAAGGCTAATATCGCTCGATCCCTCTAGGTTAATATTGCTTTAAAATGTTTTAAAATTGTGAAAAAGTAGACCAAAATATCTCACCCGAATTGGCTTCGTTTGCAAATAGCTGTATTTTAACTTTATAATATGTTGTTGCAACACATATTGCACCATTTAACAATTTAATTTGAAACCCAGTTAAATATTTATTGGAATAGAGGAACATTTATAAGAAAGATCATTGAATTCTCTTGGGGAGGACACATTTTGGTTTATACAGTTTGACAACATTATAAAGGATTTGAAAGCACCTTACACCGACATAAACTGGGCGTTCCTCGGGATATTTCGACTTACAGTTTAAAATGCATGCTTTATTTCGATAGCTGATACAAAAGTAAAAAATTTAATTTGCAAACAAAATAATCGCAAGAAAGAACACTTAATTCTCTAAGGAGTGGGATATTATGGTTTACTTTTTCACAATTTGAAAGCACTTTTAGCATACATGTGTCGGGAGTTCGGTAGAGTAGATCGACTTACATTACAGCCTTACGTTTTAAATGTCCTATCAAAAGACAATAATGACAAAACTTGAAGACAACGTCAACGAGGTTGGCTCTTCTGTATTGAGTGGTCCATGTTGCAGTTCTCATTCGAGAGTTGCAAGTTCCGTGTCCAGCGCTCGAAGGAGGGAACTGGCCGTGTAGTTGTGTGGATGATGGGTGTAGCCAACAGCTTCACCATGGAGGCGTCGTTTGGAGGCTCAACGCTGGGTAGTAGGGCAGACACACACTTCACCATCCAGGACTATCAGCAGATGGGCCGCAACTTCTGTGAGACTCTCTTGGACTTCTGTGACAGTGATCCCACCAAGGCAAGTATTAGAACTACAGCTTTCGACAACCTGTGTGGGAATTTGTTTTTTGGTAAAATTATCCCAAATGCAGTATGGATATTGTTCGCGCCATTTATTCGTCGCTGGTGATATGCATTTTCTCGGAGTTGGTATACTTGTCTATTTATTTCATATGTTTCGATTTCGGCCAATCACATCTCTTACAGTTTTCCGTGCAAATGCACTATCTCCAATCTCGTCAGTATCGTTCGAGCTTCGAACTCGTAAAGTTCAATTATTAGTATTGTTCCACCATCCGACCTCGTCGGTCATGTTCAGTTTCTCTCAGTTTTTCTCTCTCGTGCGTTCCCGGACTACAACGACAACTTCTACGCTGCATGTCCTGGGTTCGATCGCCTTCCAGGCATTTTTCATCTTTCCTTCTTTTCTCTTCTAAACTCGAGTTTCTTTCTTCTATCTCTTTCTCACGACGGCCTTTTTCCGCCCGTCGCTGTCATCAACGCTTCGTCACCTTTCAAACATCATTGGGGTAAGTCTACACAAAAATATATACAGTCCACTAAAAAACTCCTCGGAGTGAGCACCCCGGCTCAAACAGATATCATAAAGATGTTTTACAACACCGCATTGTGTCGGAGATGTTCGTAGATGCCAGATTAGACCAGTTTCAAGCTATATTCCAACACCGAATGTCTGGCTTACGGGAGAGATTTAGCAGACATTATTGGTGCAACGAGAGTAAAGATGGTGGCACTAGTATGTAGCCTGTGAAAGTGCTCCACAAAAACCTCAAAAGAACGTGGCCCGAATCAGTTATGCACAACAACAAGTACACCATCGAATTGCCATGACCATAATCATCAACTGGGATCATTCACTAACTACTATGAAGTAAGTCATCTCACAATAATTTCAAGTTAATAAACAAGAAGATTGCCACAACGTGGTCTAGGCCTAGGCTACAGCGCAAGCGCATGCAAGATTGCCAAGTATTGCCAACCCTACTCCCAACAAACGTAAAGTTACTAGCATCATGGTCAAACAGGCGAGCTCGGAAAATGTTGCTTCCCTTCAAAAGAGAGTGGATTCTTTTCAATCAAAGATTAATGTCTCACTTGAAGAATTTAGAAGCCTACTTGCTGAGAAGCCGCCTAGCGAGAACCAGGGAGGTGGTATAGGCCTAACCGATCTCATCAAGAAGTTCACTGACATGGATAACTCCGTGAAAACAAGCCTTCATGTCATGAAAAATGAACTTAAGGATGCTGCAGACAAGCTAAGTGACCAAGACTCTCGGCTAGATCAGCTAGAGCAATACTCGCGCAGAAACTGCCTACTCATACACGGAATCCAGGAACACCAGAAGGAAAATTTGTATGCCGAGGTTGCCAGCCTTGTCAACAGCAAGCTTCAGTTGCAGTCATTCAACGAGCAAGATTTTGACAGGTGTCATCGGCTCGGCGCGCCGGCGGCTCACGGTAATCCTAAACCCAGACCAATAATCATAAAGCTTATTTCATACCAGGAAAGAGACGCTATCTGGCGGTCTAAAAGCCGACTAAAGAACTCCGGGATTCTGATTACGGAATCGCTAACGAAACCGAGGCAAACCCTTTTCGCAACCGTCCAAAAAATAGTCGGCCCAAGAAAATGCTGGACCCAAGATGGAACAGTCATGGCAGTCCATCAAGACGGTAGAAAAGTGCGTATTAATAACACTGCTGACCTGCGACACCTAACCGTGAGTGAATAAACTAATCGGCACAGGCCACTTACAAAAATCTTCAAAACGACTGGAACTTTCAAAGACTGAATGTTTATCCTATTATATATATAACATAATATAAGGCTTTAGTGAGCAGGTGCTATCGATACAACAAAATATCTTGTATCTTAAAATCTTGCTTCTCAGGGAAACGTAAAATATAGGAATAGGATAATTTTATTAGTTTTATTTTATTTTTGTCTTCTCAACAAGAATAATTGTTTATAAACAAGTATTATTATAAAATATACTACATATAATTTAGAAAGATAGGTTAAATAGTTTAGGTATATTTACGCACACTCTGTAATATGTCTCAAACACACTTTAATGAGCCTGCTAACGGTAATGACGATTCAAAAGATTATAGTAATAACAACTTTATGCTCGATCTGAGCATTTCAACTCATACATGTAGTTCTCCGGAAGAACTTAAAAACGTATACAAACTGAACAAAGAAATTAAAATTTTTCACATAAACATACGAGGACGAAGTTCAAATTTTGATGAGCTTATGATCACCATGCAGAGTATAGGTATACAATTCGACGTTATAATACTGTCAGAAACACACCTTAAGTACGACTCTGACCAGTACAAAATCCCGGGATATGTCACGCACCACTCGCCCAACAAACTATCTACCCACGATGGCATGACAATTCTTATTAATGACAATAGTTTTGACACATATACATTTCTAGATACTACAAATCTTACCCAAGCGAATTCCACGATAGTAAAAGCAACGAAAGGAAAAAAAACATACTCCATTCTCTCTTGCTATAGATCTCCTTCCAGCAACACTCTTCAATTCATTAAAGAACTAAATATTCTGTCATCTAAAATGAACAACCTGCACAATTTCATCGTAGGGGACATTAATATTAACATCTTGGACTCAAATTCTAATAACACACTTACCAACGAATACTTAAATACGTTGTATGCTAATGGATACGTTTCTTGCATTAACAACCCCACTAGAGTAAAAGAAAAATCACAATCATGCATCGATCACATATTCTTAAAATCCCGTCACCCTAACAAACCAATTCCAGCCAGCCATCCTAAAGACGTCAATTACAGATCATTACGCAATTTGTTTTGGAAGGGAAGCCCCGGTAGTAGAAAAAACAATTAACACAAAATGCAACTCGGGCTACCAAGAGTTTGCAGGAGTTGACTATCAGAAAATTCTAGAACTTGCCTCGACTATAAATTGGCACCCCATACTAGAAGAAAATGACCCCTGTTTAGCTGCAAGCAAACTCGTAGACATAATCAAGGGACTAACAAACGAAGCCAAATTCACACAAAAAAGAAAACTAATGGGTAAACATTTCAAAATTAAACCATGGATTACAAATGGCCTAATTAAATCCATTAGGAAAAGAGACCAAATTCACAATAAACTCATTAAAACCCCCAATGACATAGAACTAAGAAACTACTATGAAATCTATCGTAATAAACTCAATGCTCTTATTAAGAAAACCAAAAATGATCACTACAAGAATAAAATTTCAGAAACTGGCGGAGATGTGAAAAAAGTGTGGAACATAATCAACGAAATAACGAACAAACCAAAACTTAAGCACGAAATTAAAACAATAGAATTTAATAATGAAGTCCTAGTAGCCAAGCATACCCCAGGTCCTGTAGCTGACACATTCGTTGACTACTTTAGCAATGTCGGTAAGGATATGGCCGAAAAAATTAAACAGGAACAACATACGAATGCTTGCGATGACATCAACCCAACCCCTAGCATTAGAGCTAACCCTTGCCCTAAATCAATATTCTTTGCTCCAGTAACAATAGAAGAGCTATCGGGATACATAGATGCGCTCGGGCCTAATACAGCTCCAGGTGTTGACAAAATTAACAATCTAACACTAAAAACCATTATGCATTATATAGTAATACCACTTGCCCACATAATTATTAGAAGTTTTGAGTCTGGTGTATTTCCTGATGTATTTAAAACGGCAATAATAAAACCCATTTACAAAAAAGGGAAACATACACTTGTTAGCAACTACAGACCGATTTCACTTTTGACCAATCTGTCAAAAATTCACGAAAAATGTATTAAAAGTCGCATTTACAAATTTATGGAAGACCGCAAACTCCTCTCTCCTAATCAATTCGGATTTCGTAAAAATATGGGCACCCAAGAGGCGTTTAAGAAAAATTATCTCTTACATAGAGCTCAGTTTCAGAAATGAATTTATATTAATTAATACTTATATCATTATATCATATTGTTTAAACAAAATGTGAAATAGTTGGTAGTGTACGTGAAATGGGGAGTATAATGTATTGCAATAGCTGTTGTCAACTAAATAACGAATTATTATTATTGATTATGAAACTAGCTACAAGTATACACTCAAATCTAGACAGAAATAAAAAAACTATCGCAATTTTTTTAGACCTGGCTAAGGCCTTTGATACAGTTGCTCATAGCAAACTGTTTGATAAACTTCACTTTTATGGTATTCGAGGCGTGGCACTAGAACTGGTAAAAAGCTACCTATCTAAACGCCAACAATTTGTTCAAATAAATGACACTTAAAGAAAACCTAGAGAAATTGAATATGGAGTCCCACAAGGCACCGTTCTTGGCCCAATATTATTCTTAATCTATATTAACGATCTGTGTAACCTTAAAATACGTGGCGAAATAGTTACATTCGCGGATGACACAGTCGTTCTATTCTCAGCTGATTCATGGAAGAATGCGCATACCATAGCACAAACAGAATTTGCAATAATAACTCAATGGTTAAATAACAATTTACTAACTCTTAACTATGAGAAAATCATGAACATAACTTTTAGCCCTAATATCAATACTCAACCATCCACATCTACAATCAAAATAAATATCAACCATTGCGACCCCAATAACTCAAACTGCAAATGCCCTACCATCAACAAAACCCATGCCCTAAAATATCTAGGGGTTACCATTGACCAACATCTAAGGTGGAACCACCACATAACGACAACTGTCAGCAAATTACGTCATTCCCTCCAAAAATTCTACACACTAAGAAACATATTATCTCCTGCCAACCTTAAAATTGTTTACCATGCCATCGTTCAATCCATTATTCAATATGGCATCATAGCTTGGGGAGGAGCTTGTGATGCTCACATAAAAAAACTCGCAACTATTCAAAGTATTATTCTCAAAGTAATACTCAAAGTGGACTATCACCATCCTACTGAACTTGTTTACAAAGAAAGCGGTGTCCTACAAACTCGAAAACTGTATGCACAATTCCTAATGAAATATGTTCATTTACATAAGCTTAACACAGATTATTCTAATGTAAGTTTATACAAAATTAACACAAGATTCAAAAGCAACAACAAACTACAATTAAATAGAATAAATAAAGGACTAACACAACGACATGGACATTACTTAGGACCCAAACTTTATAACTTGTTACCCATTCATATACGATTACAGAAAACGCGCTAAAAGAACTTCGACTTTCTTGCCAAAAAGTGGCTTAAAATATGCCCCATAAATAGTATCGAAAATGTCATCAACACAACACTCAACTACAATATTATAAACCAGGCTAATAAGAAGTATGCAATTCAAAAATAGGACTGTTTTAAAGTTAAAACAAATCAAATACAATCAAAATATACATTCCAATTTTAATCCCAACTCCAACTCGTCTCGACTTACCTATAAGCTAACTAAATAGAAATGTGTGTTTAATATTTAACAACAAAAACTCTTATACTGATATATTTATGTGTTTAATGTTAATTGTGTGTCTATGATTAACGTCAAGTTATTATATTATTTCTTTTAGTTCATAGTTTAATTTCTATCTTAGATTAGTCATGCCGTTGTATGTGTATGGTATACACCCACCCAACGGTCATATAATATCCATTCCAAGTAAGCCTAGAACACCCTGAATAGTAAATCGGAAACAAAAATAAAAAAATCTTATTTTAATATTAGCTAGGCAAACATATTATATACTGTACAATACATATTACATATTACATATTGTTAGATATTATATAATACCTGTCAAAAACCTCTATAATTTCTGATTTAGGTAAGTATCTTTATAAAAAAACACCTAAAAACTGTATGTTTTATATAATTGTCAACGATTGTGTATAAGGAGATTTTAAATGTAAAACAAAAACGATATGTATAACAAAAAATGATATTCTTAGGCCTTCTAATGGATTACTAATGGATTAATATTTTTAATACTCTTACCAAATTATTATCTTGCTTCATTTCTTTTTATCTTCACATAAATGCCCCGCCACAAGACTGTTTTGTTACTGGGGCATTCAAACTATTCACTATAACATGTACATGTGTAACCACTATGAAAATAAATCTGAAATCTGAAATAAATCATGCAAGAATATCACTGAAAAAAAAACAGTCAACTGTAACATCTGGTAACGTCTTCGTTACTGTATGAATGGAGCGGAGACCTCAAGTCTTGAAACAGTAAATAATTATTTGTTGTTATTTTGTTTTATTGGTTGCTGTTTTTATGTTTTGCTCAGACCCCACCTGATCCGCGCCACCTCTATGTTTAACCCCGATAAATGTATTTGCCTCAGACCCCCAAATATTAAGAGACGGCCCTGAATACACCCCCAATGAATTTACCTCCGAAACTGGGGAATATTTCTAAATCCATATTGTGTGAAAAGCCCATCATACTTTGTTATCAGTATACAGCTAAAAAGTCCCCCCCCCCCCTTAGAAAAATAGACTTCCAACGTCCCTGATTGGCCGCGACACCTATATTCACATTCGAGTCGAATGAAGATCCAGATGTGGCAGAAATATAATATGATTTTTATACAAATACTAATTGTTCATGTTAATGAAGTCTTGTTTGGGTAGACTTAGTTTCTAGGTACTTCATAGTGTAATCCTCACCAGTTATCCGTCAAGCAAGGAGGAAACCAATCGTCAGTTTGATGGCATCAATGTGAGAATAAGTTATGAATGATGTTACGGAATTAAAGTTTATTGACATTTTTGGGGAATTTATTGTTTTTGTTTGATTTAAGACTAGACTTTGGAACTACTAGTACTGTTTATGATCGATTTTCTGTTGGTTTGTTGCTTTGCAAAATATTGTTCAATCCCACGTGTTAGTTTCAACTTATGAATGATTTACATGACAAAACCGTAACTCAGGAACAAATAATTCAAACATTGCTTCTGAATTATCTTACAGCAGCCATGAAGATAGCCAGAAGATTGTGTTCTGGATCTAAAATTAGAAACCCTATAAATGATTATGAAATAATTATGTATGCATAAGTCCGTTTAAAGTACAAATCGTCTAAGTGAGACATTGTCTGTACACATATCAATTATAACAGTAATGCAACATAGCGTTTCTAGGATGTAAACATAATACATCCATATTAAAAAAATTAATCAAATATTTGAAGTTATTCTTATCTTAATAGTATCATTTTGTAACACGCTCACCTACAGTGTGTAATGGCCATAGTCTATGACGAAATAATATTGTGTTATTGCGTTTATGTTGATAATTTAATATATTAGCATTTATGTCACCAAATATAAAACAACATAACATCAGTTGCTATTAGGAAACAAACAATGTAGCATAGTTTGAGTTGTACACAATAACACCTAGTAGTACCTAGTCAAAGTAAATATTACCAAGTGCCAATTGTAGCCAATGATTAATGACGTATGTAATTTTTCTTGCTGCATGTTTTGGATGTTTTACTAAGGTACGTAAAGCATTGATTAACACTGGACTCAGGTTACTCTTGAACTGCTCATAATTGATATCTATGTTTTACTAAGGTACGTAAAGCATAGATTTACACTCATTTGGACTCAGGTTTCTCTTGAACTGCTCATTATTGATATCTATGTTTGGTTTTAGTTTCTCCAATGTCTGGTCACTTAGGAGAGGCTGCGACACAAGATTATGAACCGTTTATTCAAAGAGGGATCTAACGCAGACGAGCCCACCAATATTAACCTGTCTGATTACTCAAGGTACGAACATCAGCTATATCCGTCCCAAACTTGAAAAATACCAGTAGGTGTATTATTAAAACTAGGAAAACGCTCCGCGTTGACGGATGAGGGATCTTATCAATCTATAAAATTTTGCACTTGACATTTTGACATTTTGTTTTAATGATAGCCCATATCTTATTTAGTATCATAACAGTATTCTACTCTTTCTCAAATAACAAAATAACAAGGACTCTAATCGTTACAGTTTTTGAACTTATTTACGGTTTGACGGATTTGGCTGAAAATTGAGGTCGACTTTCATGATCACAAAATTAGATGCTTTTAACATGGAGAACAACATCCGTTCCGTCAAGATGCCAACCCACAAACAATTAAGTACTGAAAAACTCCGGTTATAGTTTTTTTTTATTATTAAAACTCACCTGCAAATTTAAATAATTTTGTACATCGTTGTCCAAAACAACAGTCAATATACATATGTTTTAATTAATTACTCATGCAGTATATCGACACATTAACATTTTAACAACGAAGCCTTGCGTGGGTGTTGATATTGCTGTTGTTTTCTCCACACGTGCAAAAGTTCACGATTGTTGATTGATTAGTTATTTGGAAGTTTTTGATTAGTTTGTAGTTCTCGGCGACCGAAACGATAGTTATGAATGAATCAATGAACCCTGAACGCACATTTGTAGCTGTAAAAGCTAACAGCTCTAGGGTAATCGCGAAGTTAACTTCAAGTGGTTTGTTTCTAGTGAAGAGGGGGACACTAGCAGTAGCTCTGAAGAGGAGGCAGAGAGGAGAGGGATTGGGGATGACTGTTGTCCCACCCTACGAGTTCCTCCTCCGTCGCCAGTCCTGCCTCGAAGAGACCACAAAGCTACCAAATGTAATTATTATTGTTATTATTATTACTATTATAACTATTATTATTATTATTATTATTATTATTATTATTATTATTATTATTATTATTATTATAACTATTTTTATTATTATTATTATTATTTTTATTATTATTATTATTATTATTATTATTATTATAATTATTATTATTATTATTATTATTATTATTATTATTATCATTATTATTATTATTATTATTATTATTATTATTATTATTATTATTAAATATTTGTTATCCAGCCCTAAGCCTAACTCGGTGAAGTTCTCGCTGATTAGTCAGTTTTGAGAAAATTTGCCATGGCCGCTGACTCAGTCCGTGTTGTGGTAAGCCAAGGTCTGCTTGAACTGCCCCTGGGGGAGTATTGGCGAAGCGCCGTCGGCCTGTGCGCGCTACTAGCATTGGCTTTAGCATGCCACGTCCATGCAGTGACTGCCGTGATAAGAGTATCTTGATGCAGGTGCTGAACGGAGCCCCCCTCCTGCCCGGAAGACTCTAGAAGTGCGTCAAGCAACCATCGCCTTGCCAGTCCCTCTAGACGTATCCAGCGACACCTATGACTCCGACGGACCTTCACTCCAAACAGCCACTAAAGCTAAAGGTAGTGTGTGAGTGTGAGTTTAGTGAAAAAGCCACCCTGCTCTTTTGGAACGATTGCTGTACTTATTACCAAAGTCCCACAACGTTAACAAGCAATGTGAGCTGTAAAAGTCCCAGAAGTGAGATTACTCCACGCGTTCTATTTCAACGGAATTCGTCGCGGAATTATCTGGCACATGCGTGTTATTGTCCACTGAATGGGTGCATCAGCATTGCTTGGAATATGCCCTGAGAACGCCTGCCAACAGACGAGCTGATAGTATTAAAACATTACTGGAGACATGAGCAAATTATTTAAATAAAAACATCTAAATAAACTGCAACACAAAAATCCATATTTTATGCAGGATTAAGAATGTTGGACAATTTGCGCAGACATGTAAATAATACTTAAATAAATTACTTTTCAAAATATAAATCAGAAGCTATAAATTATGTATTTGAACATCAATTGTATAGTAAGAAATAATTTGATAGTAAAAATAATGTGTAAGTATATGTATATTTAATTGAGACTAATAATAAGATAGTAGTGAAGTGTATGTACGGCAATATTAGCTGGTGAAGCTAAATAAACACAATCTTATCTCAGTCAACTTATCTTAGATGCAACTAGGTTTTGGTTGGTACTTGTCACATCTTCAATTCACTATTATTATTATTATTATTATTATTATTATTATTATTCCGGATTTAGCCATCGTAGTGTGCGGACGTGTCGGGCGACCTCTCCGTGGAGATAAGAGCAAGGACAGCTTTTCGACCGTGAAAGTTATGTCGCACAGTAAATGCGGAAAATGTGATCGACAACTGCCAGAAGATGGTGATTTTGTGTCGTGTGATGGTTGTGAAGTTAATTATCACTACGAGTGTTCAATTAGGAAATCAACGTATACAGCTAAATCGTCTCAATTGAAGAAGGACTGGAGGTGTGCTGTGTGTAGAGGAGTGGGACAGCAAGATACGTCGGTTCAAGATACACTCAAGATAATCATTGAAAAGCTTGATTCTGTAGGGGCTGATGTCAAAACATTAAAGGAGGAAGTGATGAACTGTAAAAAGAACTATGAAAGTGTGATGCAATCTTTACAAAAAAGTGAAGAAACCGTGGAATGGCTGTCAAGAAAACTCGAAGATAGAGAAGAAGAAATCAGTGCACTAACTTATGAGGTCAACCAATTTAATCAGTACGGGAGGAAAAACAACATAGAGATATGCAACGTAATTGAATACGAAGACGAAAACGTTGAGCAAATTGTAATTAAGGTAGCGGCCGTATTACAAATTGATTTGCGAGAGGAAGAAATAGAATCGGCCCACAGGTTGCCATCGCGAAACTCAGAATACCCTAATACAATAATTGTTCAATTGGCTTCGAGGAAGATGCGAAACGCATTTGTGTCAAAGCGTCGCCAGTCAATTACAAACAACCAATTATTTGGGAATCATTGTCGGTCAGAACTTAGCGTGAGAATAAGGGAAAATCTCTCGCCGTACTACAAGAATCTGCTGTGGAGAGTTAAGCAAAAATCAAGAGAAGTAGGATATAAGTTCGTGTGGTGGAGTAACGGAAAAATTTTAGCGAAAGAAAACGAATCTTGTCGTCGTGTGTTGACAATCAAGTCAGTTGCTGACCTTTGCAAGCTGAGAAACGAACAATTGCCAGTCACGTAAGTTGTCTGTCACACAAACACCTCATCTACGTCGATTAAGCTATTTTCATGGACATAACCGATTTGGACTCTGACCTACAGATAAGTTGTAATACCGTTGCTTGTTTTGATGACTGGGTTTGTGATGATTCTGGTTTAACATGTGTTCATTTAAATGTGCGATCGATAGCGGCTCACTGGGATGAGTTAAACATAGTTCTTAGTTCTTTTAATGGTAAATACGACTTGCTTCTTCTCAGCGAGACGTCTTTACCGGACAATCAACACAACTATCATTTAAATGGTTATGACTCCGTATGTAATTCTAGAATCGGAAGGAGAGGAGGAGGATTACTTTTATTTTTTAGATCTACTTTAAAATTAGAAAATATTAAGTTTGCTTTTGTTTCTTTTGAAGGTATCGCAGGTGTTATTACTTTAGATAATGTAACTAAGATTGACATGCTCTGTGTATATAGACCAGCTGATAATAATGCAAAAAATGATTTTATTGATGAAATAGACCGCCACATAAAGGGTAACCATAAAAACAAATTCGGGCTCTTCATGGGAGATATTAATTTAAATCTCCTCGACGTAAATAATCCGTATGTACAGTCTTATGAAAGTGTTTTAGCATTAAATGGATACTTAAAATGTATACACGTTCCGACAAGAGAAGAATTTGCCCGAGACGAATTAAAAGTTAGCTGTATTGATCACATCTATATTCGTGGAATAATAAAAGGAAAAGTTAAAGCTGCGGTAATAACATCGAAAATTTCAGATCACTATCTTACACTCGCATCACTTGGCGATGGAACCATAAGTAACAGAGACGATTTGTTGACAGAAAAAATAACTGTACGTTTAAATGAACATAAACTATTAAAATAATTGGAATATGCTAATTGGGTAAACTTGTTGCACATAAACCGCTGTGAAGAGCTTTATGATCGAATATGTAACGAATTTGACAGTTGTTACAAAAGGTCACAATAGACTTCACATGTGCGTAGTAGAAATAAAACTCCAAAATCATGGTTAACACCCGCGTTACTCCAAAATATGAAAAACAGAGACAAATTATTTAATCAGTGGAAGAGCTGTAATCCATTAAATCCAAATAAAAGATTATATAGAGACAATTACAAAAAATCTAGGAACAAGGTCAATAAAAGTATACAAGTAGCTAAGGTGAATTATTATAGGGAAGAGATTAACAAAAGTAAAGATGATATAAAAGGAACCTGGAATATAATAAACAAAGTATCAGGACGGAAAACCAAAGATCCCGTTGATGTAGTAATAAACAAGTATTGAGGCAAAAAACATACTCACGAATATATAGCAAACCAGCTCGCTGACACTTTCGTACAGGAGGTGGAGGACGTAACGCATGACTGCTATTTATCTTGCGGGCCAGAAGATAGTATAAATACTAATGTGCAATCAATGTGGTTGCCTCCAGTAGAAGTAAGCACAGTAGAGGAAATAATTGATAATTTAGATATTAATAAACAACCAGGTTTCGATGCAATTAGGGTGTTGGACATTAAAAACATAAAAAGTGAGATTTCTCCAGTTATTGCGCATTTGATTAACTTGTCAATCAAAGAGGGGAAGGTTCCACAAAAAATGAAAGTGGCCATAGTAAGCCCAATTTATAAAAAGAATGACCATATGTGTTTTTCAAATTATCGTCCAATTGCAATATTATCAGTAATAGAGAAAATCTTAGAACGTTATATAGCTGACCGTCTCATAAATTATTTAACTAAATTTAAAATAATAAATAATAAGCAGTTTGGGTATCAGAAAGGAAAAAGTACTGAGGAACTCCTGCTTCAATTCACAAATTTAATAAATACAAAGCTTAATGAAAACTTACATGTTATTGCAATGTTTGTTGATTTTACGAAAGCCTTTGACACCATAAGTCACGTAAAACTTTTGGAATCATTAGAAAAAATTGGAGTTAGAGGCAACGTTTTGAAATGGTTCAATAGTTATCTAAGCAACCGAACATTAACAGTGAAAATAGGGAAAACTTTTAGTAACATTAAAAACGTTCAATCAGGAGTTCCCCAAGGTTCTATTCTGGGACCACAGTTTTACATAATTTACGTAAATGAAATTGGGAATATAATTAAAAAGGGTGCAGCTTTTTTCTTTGCTGACGATTCAGCAATTGTTGCAGTGCACAGAGATCTCGCGACAGCTACAATCTATATTAATGATGATTTCCGTAACTTACAATGCTGGACACATGATAAATCTTTAGTTGTCAATTCGTCAAAAACTAAATTCGTGCATATTTGTATGCCACTTAATAAAGATAGGAACACAGAAATTAAGATAAAGTTTCATTCAATAGATTGTATTCATAATATGGCACTAAAATCGAAATCTGGTAATATTTGCAATTGTCAAAAACAAATTGAATCGGTGCTTGAACATAAGTACCTAGGAGTTTTAGTAGACAAGGATTTTTCTTGGAAGTCTCATATTAATATGCTATGTAAAAAACTTCGTTCTTGTGCATACCAGTTATATAATTTAAAATCAATATTACCTTTTGGTTTGATCCGTGTCGTTTATATTGCTCTGGTGGAGGCAACCATATCGTATGCTATTCTGTCTTGGGGAAACGCGTCAAGGTATATTTAAAATAACTTATTAAATTTACAGAAAAGTATACTCTTATTGATTTACCCCCGCAGTACATATTACATTGAACCAGACTTTCCGTTCATCTACAGCTTCTATTCTATTTTACCTGTTGATTTACAATATAACTATCGTTTAATAATTAAGCATTTCTTTGACTCAACCTACAAACGACCCTACATACATTCGAAAATCACCCGATCAGCGACAAAGGGACATTACATTGTGCCTTTGTCACACAATAAGTACGGCAATCGTCGTCTGCAGTCTGTGGTACCACGAGTATTTAATTCACTGCCAGGAGGTCTATTATACGCAGACAAATTGTCAACTATTAAACGGCAATGTAGATTATACTATTTGAATTATTTAGAGAATTAGTCATGGTAAATTTATTTTTGTATATATAATTATGATTGAACGAACCACTTATTGTATTTATACTATTTCTTGTATTTCACTGCTCTCTTTGTATTTCTTTTAACCATAAATTATATTTAAATTACATAAACTTTATATCATAAATTATATCTTTTGTGTGTCACGACCAGTCCGCATACTGCACTTTAATTATATGATTGTCCCACTGACAAACCACTATGTGGTTTAGTGGGAATTAAAACAATTTCTCATATTACACGTATGTGTGAAACGATTTAATATATAATTTAATTAATATTATTATTATTATTACTATTATTATTATTATTATTATTATTATTATTATTATTATTATTATAATTATTATTATTATTATTATTATTATTATTATTATTATTATTATTATTATTATTATTATTATTATTATTATTATTATTATTATTATTCTTATTATTATTATTATTATTATTATTATTATTATTATTATTATTATTATTATTATTATTAATTGTCTATTCTTGTTATCACAAAAAAAAAAAAAAAAAAAGTTTTGACAAGAAACGGCGTCGACGCTAGCAAACATTGTGCAAAAACACATAAAATCATACGAAATCTTGTGCCGCGAAGAGCCTTCTAAACACTTATTACTACGCTAACGTTTTAATTAAACTAAACTAAACCAAAACGTAACTAAAACTAAACTAAACTAACACTAACACGTCACAGGTTTAAAAGTCTGCCACATGTGCTTCTTGCACATGGAAGGGAAATGGCCTACTTGACAGTCTTTAAGGGCGTTCGGCAAGCTGTTCCATGGATGCACAACACGGAATTGGAAAGCACGCCGGCCGAGCACTCCGTTTGCTGGAGGGGGTTGCAAACGGGGGTGGCTACTATCGTCACTCGACCATGCGTGATGCGCGCGCGCACGTCAAAAACGGTGGCGCCGCTAAGGCATCTTTTGAACACCAGGTCTGTGTACTGCAGGTGCATAGACATAGGCATAACCTGCTTCTGGTCACCGGGTGGGGGGAGGTTCCGGCCATGTATGAAGTGCAGCGCCCTTCTCTGCACTCTCACAAGCTTGTTGATGTTCTCGATGGTGGTCGGGTGCCAGGCGGGGAGGGTGGGCTTGACTAGTGACAAGTAGGCCATCCTCTTGACGCGCGGTGTGCACCCTTGCAGGTTGCGGGCCGCAAAACCCAGCAACTGCGCCGCCTTGGCCCGTACGATGTCCGTGTGCACGTTCCAGCGGAGGTCACTTGTGATATGAACGCCGAGGAGGCGCTGCTTGTCAACGTACTCGAGCGGGACATCGTCGATGGTGTACAGGAAATATAGGGGGGTGCGCGCGCGCGTGTGTCCATCATCTTGCACTTGAGGGCGTTGAGCGCCATGCCATTGTTGTCGCACCATATATGAATGTTATCAAGATCTGCTTGCAAAGCGTCTGCATCCTCTTGTGTGGCCACAATGCGGAACAAGGTGACGTCGTCAGCGTACTGGAGAATTCGGGACCAGTCCGAGGTGGGGAGATCAGCTACGAAGACGTTAAAGAGCAGAGGACCGAGAACACTGCCCTGGATGACGCCCGAGGGCACCTCCCTGGGTTCTGAGCGCTCGCCGTTGAACTGGACGAACTGTGAGCGGCCGACCAGGAAACTCTCGAACCACCTAAGCAAATTGCCCTTAATGCCATAGTGCTCGAGCTTGGATAGTAGACGCACATGCGGCACTTTATCGGACGCTTTCGACCAATCGAGATATACACAGTGAATGTGCACGCCGCTCCGCTCGTCCAGCATCGCCGTCCATGCATCTATGGCGCTGGCAAGGAGAGTGGTGCAAGAACAATGCTGACGAAAGCCGTGCTGCGTCGGAGCTATGACACTTTGGTTCTCGAGGAACTCACTCGTACAGTCTCGCACGAAACGTTCCATCGTCTTACCGACCGGTAAGGTGAAACTAATTGGCCGGTAGTTCTTTATGTCTCTCTTGTCGCCGTCTTTGCAGATCGGTGCCACAAACGCTGTTTTCCAATCAGTCGGGATGCCCTGGTCAAGCGCTTTGTTGAAGAGGTGGGCGAGCGAGACGCAGAGAGCGTCGGCGGATTTTTATAGCAGGATTGCAGGCACGCCATCCGGGCCCGCTGTGGTATTATCCTTGGTTCCTCGGAGAATATTTTGTATGTCGGCGGGCAAGCAAGTCAGCTTGCTCAAAGTAGGCTGCTCTGACAGATGTGACAGCTGGGGATCGGGCGCGTTTCCCCGGTGGACTTGGAAAATGTTATCTGCCTCCGAGAAATTGCTCTGAAACATCTCGCTGAAACAGGCTTCCACCTCCTTGGGGTCTGACACGGTCCTTCCCTCTACCTTGAAACTCGCTGCATTGTTTGGGATAGTAGCCTTAGAATTAATGTAGCGCCAAAAGAACTTGCTGCTATCGGCACCACGGCCCAGACCCCACATCCAGTTGTCCTTCGCCGTCCAAAGGGCCATCTGAGTTGATCTTCTCGCAGCAAGATATGCCTCTCTTGCGTCTTGCGATTTGGTTTCCCTCCAACGGGCGAACAGTCTGTCCCGGAGTTTGATCAGCTTTTTGAGGTCCTTGTTTAGCCAAGGAAGGATTCGATGTTTATTTCCCCCGACTCTTCTCTTCGGAGCATGCTCTTCTGCGCACTCGAAGACGATGCGCTTCCAGTTCTCCCACACCTCATTGATATCTTCCAGCTGTAGGACCACCAGAAGGCGCTCACACAACGCTTCGTTCAGGGCCGGCCAGTTTACTTGGTTGAAATCAAGAACTTCACGGGCTGCACTCACCGGACGGATGGCAGTCAGGGAGAGGATGGCCAGGACGGCGTCGTGGTCGCTCACGCCAGGCACCACCTCCACCGACGAGACGATGCTGAGCGCATCGCAAAGCAGCAGATCGATGGTCTTTTCACTCGTGTCGGTGATTCTGGTTGGCTCAGTGACCAGTTGGGAGAAAGCCAGCTCAGCGAAAGCGGTTTGAAAATCTTTGGCGGTTTTATCGCGCACTGCCGGTGGGTCCGAACGCCAGCATATGTTAAGGTTAAAGTCTCCAAACAAGAGGCAGCCATCGAAACTTGGCTGCACAGCTGCAACGAGGTCGAGCGAGTTAAGAAGGACGGCGTTTTGGGATGCATCTGGGCATGGCGGACGGTACGCTGACCCCACGAGAAGGCGCAAGTTGCCCACTTTGATTTCAGCCCAGACAAACTCAGCCTGGCTCTCTAGGTGCACGAGGCGTTTCGGCTGCAAGTGTGGTCGAATAGCGAGAAGAACGCCTAAACCTCGGCAGCCCTGTCTATCCTTCCGCAGGACAACCTAATCTCGGGTAATAAACTCATGGGTTTTGACGTCCAGAGTCAATTAAGTCTCGTTCACCGCACAGATGTCCGCCGAGTGGGACTGCAGAAAAGCGGCGATGTCCCCACCTCGTTTACGGTTCTTTAACGAACGGGCGTTAAAAACCGATCAAGGTGACAGCATTTTCCGTCTCTGGGCGTCTCTGTGGTGGCATCCGAGGGGGGCTTGGTGTCTCTTCCGGAAGGCTCCAGAAAGAGTCATTCAACCCGGGGAAGCTGCATGTCCAGCATTGAAAGTTGTTATTTTTGCGGAAAGCGTTGACTTCTTTATCACTCCAACTGTTATTCTTCATGAGGCAGGTCCTGTGGTAGAGCAGGCCGCACACCGTGCAGGTTATCTTTACGGCATTCTTCTTTCCGGCTCTGTCACACAGCAAGCATGTTGCTTGCAAGATGGCGGCAAAACCCCGCATTATTCAGAAGAAGAAGAAGATTAAACCAGCATAGAAGATATTTACCCCCGTTCCGTGTACAACACGCGCAATAATTGGCATCACCAGCAATTCCCTAAAGATAATGTTGTATTTACCTGGGGCAGCGAGGCAATGTTATACAACACAAGCCTGCTTCAAAGTCAGCCTGACAAACACAGAATGTTCGTTATGTTCGTTATAAGGTATGCACAGTGGTCAGCGAGGGGGTATCACACGGCACGGATGTTACACAGTTGTGACTTTTCCAATCATTATTCTCGCCCGGGATGTCATTATTCTCACAGTCCACCCCTTTCATGTGAGTCAACATGGTGAAACACGAAACACGAAACGAAACTAGGCCTAGGCCTATGTATTTTATATGTTCACTGGTATTTTATATGTTTATATGTTACAATCATAATCTATGGCGACACCACACTAACTCTATAGCGATATATTCTTTGCTTGCCTAAGGCTGTGTATCTTCGCGCTCCGGCAATGGTAAGTTCACATACTAGTTCGTTCTTCTTCAAATAACTGCCGCATTTCAGTTAATTTGAAGGATCTGGATCTGAACGTAGGCCCACCCTTTTGGAGGATTATTGTTGGAGATTCGCTCTCGGTTGGTGCGGTAATGGTCTGACAAATAACGGCAAGAACCAACGAAGTAGACTGTAGAACACAGACTACTCACCTGCCAAATGGGAATTACAAATGAAGAACTTTGACGAGGAATGCTGAAAACATAGTATTTGCGCATATTGTTATTTATGTTTAATTAAAAAATATTTAATGTGGCAGTAATAATTAAAATTACAAGTTGCCACACCTGAGACTCGACTCCAGAACCTCCAGATTAACATACCAGCGCTGTTGCCACTTTATTGTCTTGGCTACAAAACAATGGTTAACTTGCTACCTATTTAGAGATTATACTTTACACTCGCTGACATAAGCCGTGTATTCATCTGCTCATCTGCTCGTATGCTCAGTAGCTCATATAGTTGGGGCGCAGGTCCTGAGCGTATGCTACCTGCATGGGGGCTTCTCGCAGGAGTCACAATCATCCCACCGACATAGAACATATGTTTACTCTGTAACAGTCAAACTAGTAACTAATCTTTTGCATGCATCATACTCGTATTTAAACCTTACGTTTTTCTATGCAACGTACGTACATAAGAAAAAGTGATTTATTTTATCGTGTTCTTAGAACAGAACTTCAGATATCAAATTATAATTTTGTCCTGTAGTCTTCGTATCTATCTTGTGGCAAGATCAATAGTTTGAGACCAGTATTTAGTGGTCATAATTCTACTATATGATCAACCTATATGACTGGTCAAAGTTACACTGTCCTTTCGGATGGGACGTAAAGCCGATGGTCCCCTTGGTACTCTTCGACAGGAGTAGGCTACGTGCCAGTACCAGGCTTCCCCTCCTCCCTTTCTCATTATCATTCATTACTCATCAGGCTAAAGAGGGCATTGTGCCCTTCACTGGCCTTAATTACAATACAGTACTATATGATCAATATGTCATAGTATTATAACGCACCTTGTCCATACATATCAAGTGGACTTTAGAACAAGTACCAACAAATACATGTGCACAATTCGTTCAATTGTGATTACTTCATTAAATATTTAAATCGTTAGAACTTTTGTTCAATATTTATTCATGACTATAATAGATAGTATTAGGACTGGCCTGTCTTGAAATTGTGAGGTCGCTATAATACCATTAAATGTTCTGTCTAGGTGGTAAATGTGCCTCTGCCTACAACATGCCACCCGAGTTGAAGGTCACCTCCGCGCAGGTGTGCGATGAGGGAGTCACCAGCTGGACCAATGAGATGCCGGGAGAAAAGCTGAGACAGCAGTCATGGCACCACCTACGATGTGTCCCGCTGCCCAAGTAAGCCTTGACATCACCATACCCAGTTTACAAGGGCCTTAATTAGGCAGCACATTGGCTATAATAAATGAGTCAATACATAAATACATATATTATAGTGTGTGGCAACCAATTAATTGGTACGACAATGCTCGTGGTGTGCGATGGGCAATTAGTTCTATAGGAGCTAAGTTCATTTTGTTGGTCGTCCTCCCTTGTAGATTATTGTTATTATTATTTTTTAACAGTTTGCAATCATTTCACCACTGAACTTGCTGCTTCTCTCACACGTTTTGTATCTTTCTGTATGGGAGGTGAAATTACAGTAGTGTTTTGGAACGCCTAGGGTCAGTCTTGGAACGTGAAGTTCGTTTGAACTTCTTTTAGCCTCGTCTGCCTGCATAATCTGCCTCTACTATTTTATACTAGCTTGAAACTTAATTATTTATAGTACTCGAATATACCCGGAGAATATATTTCTATCATTCCATTATAATTTTTAACGTGGAAATTCGTGTTTCATAATTCACGATTTTGGATTAATACTCACGCATTGTATCCCCTGCTGAAGCAGTAATGGTAAACTGCATCATGAGTGTTCCCGTCTGTCTGCCTGTCTGTCTGTCTGTCTGTCTGTCTGTCTGTCTGTCTGTCTGTCTGTCTGTCTGTCTGTCTGTCTGTCTGTCTGTCTGTCTGTCTGTCTGTCTGTCTGTCTGTCTGTCTGTCTGTCTGTCTGTCTGTCTGTCTGTCTGTCTGTCTGTCTGTCTATCTGTCTGTCTGTCTGTCTGTCTGTCTGTCTGTCTGTCTGTCTGTCTGTCTGTCTGTCTGTCTGTCTGTCTGTCTGTCTGTATTGTTGAAGATACTCACAAGATATTAGATTGCAACATTGTTCTACTGAGAGTTACCGAGACTTATCTCAACTAGACACTAGATAGTCTTACTGTCACACCCACATCGTATTGTTGTGGGTAATTGAGTTGTTTGTTTTGCAGACCAGCTCAGCGAAACATGTCGGACCTTACTTGTGAATTACAAACAAAGATCGGATCATCTTTGAGACAGAAGATATGGACTGGGATTCCGTGTGTTTGCCACAGTTCTGACACTGATACACATTGGAGCAAGTCTGGGATGGTAAAGTCGCAACCATCTGAGGAGAAGAATCCCTGTGTCCAAAGCATTGCGATCAAGGAGAAGGAGAGAAGTCCTACGCGATCATTCTATAGCGACCATTTACTAAAATCCTGCTCAGAAAAACTTGAAAATCTCCAACGTAAAGGTTTGAACACGAATCTAAACAATCCTGTCCAATCACATGTAAAAAAACACAAGACTAAATCTACAAAAGTCAAACCGTACGCCACTTGTAAGTCTTTTGAAGAAAGTAGCCGCCGTTTGAAAATCAACAAAGATTCTTCTCTAACAAAATCTTTGGATGAGACAGATAGGAAGACGTGGCGACGTAAGGATACAAACGTCCGGAGAAAGACGAACAACAGCCGAGTAAAGCCGATTTCATCCTCCGATGATGAACGGTCTCAAAACAAGCCTGGAGCGATAAAGTCTACGAAATTAAAAGGAAAGAAGAGTTCTGAACAGGACAAATCTAAGATTTGTGTTGTCGATGGACGGAAACCTAAAATACCAAGCTATGCAAAACAGACTGTCAAAGACCATGGTAAGCAAAAAGAGATTAATAAAAAGAAATTCAAGAACTTAGAAAAGAAAATCCTTGGTGAATTGATGAGTGAACATTCTAGTACTAATAAAGTAGAACGGTGCGAGACAAAAGACACAATTCGAAAAGAAGAAAGAAGACGATCTTTATGTGAAATAGACTTAGATATGCTTAAGAATCTCGAAACTCCGTATGAAACTATAGATAACACTAGTGTGGAATACGTCCAGAGTTGGGTGTCACAGAGAGTTAGTGAAACGTCATTTGAAGTGAACATTGAAACGATAAATGTGTCTAACGCAGGGGCAGCACATGCGAACGAAGGGTGCCCCTGCCTGGAAGCTGCCGTCAACGAGCGAAAGAAGAGAAGCCTGAAATGGAAGTTCCATAAGAGTGTGGCTGTGTCTTCGGCCGAGACTGTACAAGTCCCAAGTGAAGGAGCAGCTGTCAAGAACAACAAGAGCAAGCGGAAGCTGCATGGAAAGAAAGCAAAAGCGTTTCGGGCCATTTCTTCTTCTTCGTCGTCGATGCAACAATCTCAAGTGAACTCGTAAGAGATAAGTCTTTCTTGTTTTGAGTTCTTTGGGTCTAGACTTTAAAGATAAATGTTGTCATGAAAGTATGGTAAGCGAACCGTCAGTAACGTTCGTCGTACTTTCAATTAGGCAAGGTTATTTTTTCTTTGCTTTAGAAGTAACTGATAGACAAGGAGATATTTCTGGGAAGGAGTCATTTGTTACATATAAGAACATTTGGTTAAGTTGATTTAAAATAATATTTTACATAGATTTATTTCTTACGTAGATTTTTCATAATGAATAGCTAGATTGTGACTGGTGATACAACACATGGTATGACTACCGACCAAACTATGTCGTTATTTAATTTATCAGACTTTATTTCATAACATGGAAATAAAATCATGCCAATCGAGTGGCTATCAATGAACAATGCCATTTTGGAAACATGAAAGAAATGAATTATTAAGTGACACTATTTCAAGGTGGAATAGAACAGAACAAGTGAATTTATTCTAAGGAAGTAGGATATGTTTTATGAAATAAGATTTTACAGAATTTAGAAGCTGTAACAAGGTTAGTGTGTTGACACATTTGGTCCCTTCGCGAAGTCTTTAAACCTTCACTCGTAGACTTAAATACCAGCTTTATCCTTTTTGTTTGATAGCAACATTATGATTGTTTTAGTGGCTTTATCTGGTTGATATATTTACTTAATTTATTGTAAGCTGGACCAAGAAAATGCACAACCAAGCCGATATGTTCGGTGTAACGATAATCTATTATATGTATATATTTGTTATTATTTACATTTATAAAATGTTCAATGAGTAAACAGTAACATTATACATCAGATCAAAAATATGTTGAAAGCCACGGTATTATTTGAGTGCCGTTATAAGTGCTAACACTCAATCCCTATAACAACGTGGTGATAAGGGTACAGTTTCTCACGACAATGCTTAAATGGATTATCAAAGCACTCCATCTTATTTCAACTAAACCGTTTAGCCTTGATTTAAATACAACCGGTCCTTCTTGGTGAACAAAGTTAATTGTCTATATAATGCAACAGCTTTAGAATAGACACATCAAAACAGCAATAAAATATGATTCGTTACACAACATTGATAGTTATTTTCTAAGACACTTGAATGAAAAAATAACAATACACATTGTTAGACATTGTACACAGTGTTATGGCCGGTTCACACGCTTTTACAACGGACGCTATTGACGGCCGTTACGCAGGCGTTCAAGTCGAGACATTTTAAGACATTGCAATTTACTTACTGCCTACGTTTTATGAGGCCCTTACATTTCTCTAAATCATTTCTTGAACATAAATCGTAAAAACAGGAGAATCTTACAGCGAACAATATAATTTCCACGAACGCGTCTGACATTTGCGAGCTTTCTTTTTGTTTCCTTGACCTTGAAAATGTCTATAACAAGAAGGCCGGATAACAATTTAAAAAGCTGTGAGCGTTCGTAACGTCCATAGACATGTAACGTCTATAGACATGTAGCGCCCATAGACATGTAACGTCTATAGACATGTAACGTCCATAGACATGTAACGTCCATAGACATGTAACGTCTATAGACATGTAACGTCTATAGACATGTAACGTCTATAGACATGTAACGTCTATAGACATGTAACGTCCATAGACATGTAGCGCCCATAGACATGTAACGTCTATAGACATGTAACGTCTATAGACATGTAACGTCCATAGACATGTAGCGCCCATAGACATGTAGCGCCCATAGACATGTAACGTCTATAGACATGTAACGTCCATAGACATGTAGCGCCCATAGACATGTAACGTCTATAGACATGTAACGCCCATAGACATGTAACGTCTACAGACATGTAACGCCCATAGACATGTAACGTCTATAGACATGTAACGTCCATAGACATGTAGCGCCCATAGACATGTAACGTCTATAGACATGTAACGCCCATAGACATGTAGCGCCCATAGACATGTAACGTCTATAGACATGTAACGTCCATAGACATGTAACGTCTACAGACATGTAACGCCCATAGACATGTAACGCCCATAGACATGTAACGTCCATAGACATGTAACGTCTATAGACATGTAACGTCCATAGACATGTAACGTCTACAGACATGTAACGCCCATAGACATGTAGCGCCCATAGACATGTAACGCCCATAGACATGTAACGTCCATAGACATGTAACGTCTACAGACATGTAACGCCCATAGACATGTAACGTCTATAGACATGTAACGCCCATAGACATGTAGCGCCCATAGACATGTAACGTCTATAGACATGTAACGTCCATAGACATGTAACGTCTATAGACATGTAACGCCCATAGACATGTAGCGCCCATAGACATGTAACGTCTATAGACATGTAACGTCCATAGACATGTAGCGCCCATAGACATGTAACGTCTATAGACATGTAGCGCCCATAGACATGTAGCGCCCATAGACATGTAACGTCTACAGACATGTAACGCCCATAGACATGTAACGCCCATAGACATCTAACGCCCATAGACATGTAACGTCTATAGACATGTAACGTCTATAGACATGTAACGCCCATAGACATGTAGCGCCCATAGACATGTAACGTCTATAGACATGTAACGTCCATAGACATGTAACGTCTACAGACATGTAACGCCCATAGACATGTAACGCCCATAGACATCTAACGCCCATAGACATGTAACGTCCATAGACATGTAACGTCCATAGACATGTAACGCCCATAGACATGTAACGTCCATAGACATGTAACGTCCATAGACATGTAACGTCCATCGACATCTAACGCCCATAGACACTATCTCTATGGTAACGTCGGACGTAGAAACATTGATCTGAATCGTAGGTCCTTCTTTGTAAATCAGTTTTTATAACTGAATAGGATAGACATTAAATAAATAAATAAATAAATAAAACAGGGTAGAAACTAGCAATAGTCTATGCTCGACGGCCATTGAAGAGGTGGGACCAGCGTTGCCGTCCGATGTAATAGCATGAGAACCGGGCATTACGCATGTGATCTCACAGCAGCCATTATTTAAAATACATAGAATATAGGACTAGGCTGCAAGGGAGTAAATTTGGAAGCTTTTGGCTCAAAGCCGGATAAGAAAGGCAGCACATTTTGTACCTATAAATGTTTTCATGAATAGAGCAAAGCAATGCAACCCCATGTTTCTGACATATTATGTGATACTGGTGCCGCTTAAGGCGTTAGGACAATAAGATGTGGTACCATTTGGAGGACAAGGCAAGATAGCGTAGAATGTCCCATGATCTGAATGTGTTGGACAAAAGTCTTGCGTGTATGGAAAGTAGTGAAACATTTTAGCCAACGCATCGTGTATACATGAGTATAGGTCTTTATGTTTACTAAACGATGGCAGTAGTGTGGATATAGAGAGTATTCACGTGACGTCTCATATTACGGCCATTATGGAGATTATGGTGTGTTGACATTTGAGTGTCCATAATAGACGAACATGCTTATCCACGAGACATGCGAATTGAACCACCTAAATCCTTCGGTAAAGTTTATGAAAATGATAACTATATGATATTGTAAACGAAACAAAAGAGTTTGTTTGTTGCGTTCAACTAATATTAGCAAACTAAAGTTAGAGAAGAGTTGAATTTGTACCAAAAGTCATCTGAAACGTTGTAACAATGAACTACCAATCACATGAGATTGGAGCCTCCAGTATGGCCGCCATGCGCAATACGTGAATACACCCTATAGTGTGACAGGGCCGGCCCAGACGAACACGTTGAAGGTTCGGATACTGCGCCTTTCAAACCCTTCACTTGGGAACTATCGTTATTGGTACTTTCTCAGAATAAGCTTGTTGACGATGATAGTGTTTGAGGTTTACTGGCCATAGTGTAACAACGATGGTTGTCTAGATAATGAGTCAGTGATAGATGAAGTCACATCATGACATCCATGTAAGAGATTGTCTGAGCTATATTATGCCTCACTGTTTCTGTAACCTAACCACTGCAACTGCACTAAACGGACATGTCTTTGTTATTTACTAATGGTTTTCATCGCTCAAAATAGAGAAATGGTTTGTGTAGCCCAACCTTATAGTTTTCTTATGGGCTATAAATATACCACAGTTGCAACAACATGTGATGCGCACAATAATATAGGACCAAACTCTTTAGGGTAGTATTTTGTGGTAATTTTGTAGAATCATTACGAATAAAATCTGTAATAAAATGAAAAGTGCTAATTAATGCTCCTACATAATGTATGGTCCCATCGATAAGGTCACAAAGTGGACTTGATGAGATTGAAGCAAAATGACTGCCCAGTTCAATTGAACTATTTGTAAAAAAGCATGCGAAGACCAATGACGCAGTACTATTGATGTGTAGACACTAGACAGTACAAGTGAATAATTCTTAACAAGGTAAAATTCACATACGTAAATATATAGGCTCTATAATAGATTTTATTTATACATTTATTAAGATTGTGAAAAAGTTTGAGAAATCTACTTCGATTCATATGAATAATTTATTAGAAGCGTAGACTTATAATGACAATTTTGTTTGGTGGTAGGTTTTTCTGGATTGATACCCGTTTGATCACTTAGATGCTTTTAATAATTCTAGCATGAGTATGTTGACAGTTGGGTTTTCATGTAGCTTAAATGGATGCAAACTCGGTTTCGTTTTAGTTTGGCGAAGCAAACATAGTATGCAATATTTGTTCCCCATGGATACACGTACGTAGTAGTAGTAGTAGTAGTAGTAGTAGTAGTAGTAGTAGTAGTAGTAGTAGTAGTAGTAGTAGTAGTAGTAGTAGTAGTAGTAGTAGTAGTAGTAGTAGTAGTAGTAGTAGTAGTAGTAGTAGTAGTAGTAGTAGTAGTAGTAGTAGTAGTAGTAGTAGTAGTAGTAGTAGTAGTAGTAGTAGTAGTAGTAGTAGTAGTAGTAGTAGTAGTAGTAGTAGTAGTAGTAGTAGTAGTAGTAGTAGTAGTAGTAGTAGTAGTAGTAGTAGTAGTAGTAGTAGTAGTAGTAGTAGTAGTAGTAGTAGTAGTAGTAGTAGTAGTAGTAGTAGTAGTAGTAGTAGTAGTAGTAGTAGTAGTAGTAGTAGTAGTAGTAGTAGTAGTAGTAGTAGTAGTAGTAGTAGTAGTAGTAGTAGTAGTAGTAGTAGTAGTAGTAGTAGTAGTAGTAGTAGTAGTAGTAGTAGTAGTAGTAGTAGTAGTAGTAGTAGTAGTAGTAGTAGTAGTAGTAGTAGTAGTAGTAGTAGTAGTAGTAGTAGTAGTAGTAGTAGTAGTAGTAGTAGTAGTAGTAGTAGTAGTAGTAGTAGTAGTAGTAGTAGTAGTAGTAGTAGTAGTAGTAGTAGTAGTAGTAGTAGTAGTAGTAGTAGTAGTAGTAGTAGTAGTAGTAGTAGTAGTAGTAGTAGTAGTAGTAGTAGTAGTAGTAGTAGTAGTAGTAGTAGTAGTAGTAGTAGTAGTAGTAGTAGTAGTAGTAGTAGTAGTAGTAGTAGTAGTAGTAGTAGTAGTAGTAGTAGTAGTAGTAGTAGTAGTAGTAGTAGTAGTAGTAGTAGTAGTAGTAGTAGTAGTAGTAGTAGTAGTAGTAGTAGTAGTAGTAGTAGTAGTAGTAGTAGTAGTAGTAGTAGTAGTAGTAGTAGTAGTAGTAGTAGTAGTAGTAGTAGTAGTAGTAGTAGTAGTAGTAGTAGTAGTAGTAGTAGTAGTAGTAGTAGTAGTAGTAGTAGTAGTAGTAGTAGTAGTAGTAGTAGTAGTAGTAGTAGTAGTAGTAGTAGTAGTAGTAGTAGTAGTAGTAGTAGTAGTAGTAGTAGTAGTAGTAGTAGTAGTAGTAGTAGTAGTAGTAGTAGTAGTAGTAGTAGTAGTAGTAGTAGTAGTAGTAGTAGTAGTAGTAGTAGTAGTAGTAGTAGTAGTAGTAGTAGTAGTAGTAGTAGTAGTAGTAGTAGTAGTAGTAGTAGTAGTAGTAGTAGTAGTAGTAGTAGTAGTAGTAGTAGTAGTAGTAGTAGTAGTAGTAGTAGTAGTAGTAGTAGTAGTAGTAGTAGTAGTAGTAGTAGTAGTAGTAGTAGTAGTAGTAGTAGTAGTAGTAGTAGTAGTAGTAGTAGTAGTAGTAGTAGTAGTAGTAGTAGTAGTAGTAGTAGTAGTAGTAGTAGTAGTAGTAGTAGTAGTAGTAGTAGTAGTAGTAGTAGTAGTAGTAGTAGTAGTAGTAGTAGTAGTAGTAGTAGTAGTAGTAGTAGTAGTAGTAGTAGTAGTAGTAGTAGTAGTAGTAGTAGTAGTAGTAGTAGTAGTAGTAGTAGTAGTAGTAGTAGTAGTAGTAGTAGTAGTAGTAGTAGTAGTAGTAGTAGTAGTAGTAGTAGTAGTAGTAGTAGTAGTAGTAGTAGTAGTAGTAGTAGTAGTAGTGTGTAGTGATGTCGAACATTGTTTGGACTGAAACACTAAACAGACAATCTAATTTGCTGTATGCTTGACTTCGCTCATTTAAAAGGACATAAATGTGTAGGTTGCAGCAGAAAAGGTACGACTGCCTTGAGGGATTTTGGCATTCATGTTATCCTTTTAAACATTACTCACAGATACAGTTAAATGGGCATTCTGACTGGTCCAAGTTACACCACCCCTTACGTGGTACGGCTTGATAGAAGAAGAGGAAGCCTCAATCTATGGTGTATGGTAAACGAAGGTATTTGAGAACGATAAATATACTATGCTAGACTCTAAACTATAAAGGCTCTACTTAATGTAAGAACATACATTCTGCAGTCAGTGCTTCAAATATTCGTTCATTTTCAACCAAAGGTTGGAATGGAGATAATACAATACTTCAAAAGCTCCCAGTAAACTCGAAGGTGTTGCAGTCTATACATAGTAAAACACACTTCGTTGTATTAACTTGTTAAAGCTAAGAATAAAAATGTGATAAACGATCATTTTGGCATCGAATTTGAGTGTGTGGCTTAACCAATCCATCAGAAACAGTTACAAACTTTGCCGTCGAGATGAAAGCATTACTTTCCGAATTCCGTCCCACACACACAATAGTTATTAATATAATATTATGACTAGATCAACATTTATTCTCGGTCCCAATTCAAGATACACGCCGGCAAAATGAGAACTAAAAGGAACTGTGTCTTATTGTTGGAGACTTATGCTGTCAATCATCCCCTTTATTTTGCAAACCACTTAGCTTCTAACATAGTACAGACAGCTCCAAACCACATGGACCGTCGAAGCAAGAGATAATTATGGTCGACCCTTAGAAAAGGGACAGAATCCTGAGCCCCCGTCTTCCTATTGTCAAGTGGTTATTTGAATAGATATTATTGGTGGTCACTTTTTTTAAACTGTGCATCCTTCCTGGTGACAAGCTTGACGTTTACAACCTTGCACAGTGATCGGGAAATAATCCGCCCTTTGAGGAGTCCTCTTTACCGGCGTGTATCTTGGATAGGGACCGAGTCTAGAGACTATTTTCTCAATTTCATACGGAACACCTTCACATTGTTTGACGGATCCTGATGTTCATTTCTTCACTACAAATTCAAGAATAGTAATTCCAAATTAAGATGTTAATACACCACGCTCCTAAAAAATGTAGTTGTCTTTTTCCCAATAACAAACCTTCCACATTGCTTTACTGGTTTGGTTCGTCGATCGCTCAAAACTGAAAGATCCTGGTGATGCACATTCATGAAAACGTCTTGGTCTCCGTGACTCCATCCAAACTAAACTCGTTCAGATGGTCAGTTATTGGTTGTTTATTTTAGATCCACCAGATTCTAACAAAGTTTTGTCTACCTGTAAAAATACAACCATACTAATTGTCCGCTCATTGTGTCACAGGTGTTGGTCAACAACACCCCTTATTATTCCAGGGACTGGTTCTCACCGTCTGACTGTTACTATCATTATCATTATCAACCAAACTACATCATTTACACGGCGGTGTCTTCTCCCCATTTGATCTGAATGTCTCTACAGACATCGTTACAGGCTAACTCTATTACTAATCATATTCCTGATTAGTTTCATATATTTTCTAAGTACAATATCTTCATGTGACAGAACATTTTGAACCAGATCCACAGTTTGATGTTTTCTTCTCCCAATATGAGCCAATCTCCTTCACATTTCTCTCGTGCTTCTGGTCGGTCCAAGGGTCTACTTTTCTTCATCCGAGCTCGACTCCTCCACATTCTCTGTTTGGTTCTGATCCACAAGACGAAAAGTCTCCAAGAACTCATTGAGATCCACCTGTCCGTCGTGGTCTCTGTCCATGCTCTGCACCAGTTGAGTGAAGTTCTCTGGTGATATGGGCTCACTCAGGTGTTCGCTCAGCAGAGTACAGGCCTCGGCAAACTCGTCCCGTGAGATGTACCCTGAGAACACGTGTACAATAGCACTGGGTTTTTATGCTTTTATGCTCCTTTCGTTCATTAAAAGCTAACTCGATTATTGAATTTTCTTCAATCTACATTTTAGGGAACTTTGCAGATTTATGAACATTTTTTCAATTATCAAAGGAAATCCAATTAAAAGTAATAATTATTTCATAGTTATCATTTAAGTGTCACATTACAATACATTTACCGTCGTTTTTAGCGGAATTAGTATGCTACTTTCTGTCTTATATATGTTGAATAGTTTGACCTGTTGAAAAACATACGTATTTAATTAAGGAGGGCAACACTCCCTTTTTTGAGGAGTAAAGACACAACAACAGATAAAAAACAAATTAAAGCCTTACAATCGACAGTAAATGAATTCTATGAAATGTGTAGCTTGCATCATTACCTGAACTATCTTTGTCGATTATTTTAAAGATTGCTTCCAGGCTCGCCTTGTTTCTGTACAGTGTTTCGACCACCGTCAGACCCGTCTTGAAAGAAACACACACAACTTAGAAGGATTTTCAAGTTTCAAAGCACAAAGAAAGACCACTGTTGTGATGATACATACATTTGCTCTCCCTGGCCTTGGCTGAAACGTAGTCATGTACTGAACGCAGTTGGAAGGTGCATCAATAGTGACCAGCTGACTTCTGAGCATGCGCCATGGTAGGTTCAATGCGGTGCCAACCTCCATCGCGTTGCACCATTCGGTGGTAGTGATCAGGCCTGAAACAATGAACTACACCTTCTAGCCACACCACCCTTCATAGGGAACCAAGCTCTGCTTTAGAGCATTAGGCTCCACATTAGCACACCTTCTAGCCACACCGCCCTTCATAGGGAACCAAGCTCTGCTTTAGAGCATTAGGCTCCACATTAGCACACCTTCTAGCCACACCACCCTTCATAGGGAACCAAGCTCTGCTTTAGAGCATTAGGTTCCACATTAGCACACCTTCTAGCCACACCGCCCTTCATAGGGAACCAAGCTCTGCTTTAGAGCATTAGGCTCCACATTAGCACACCTTCTAGCCACACCACCCTTCATAGGGAACCAAGCTCTGCTTTAGAGCATTAGGCTCCACATTAGCACACCTTCTAGCCACACCGCCCTTCATAGGGAACCAAGCTCTGCTTTAGAGCATTAGGCTCCACATTAGCACACCTTCTAGCCACACCGCCCTTCATAGGGAACCAAGCTCTGCTTTAGAGCATTAGGCTCCACATTAGCACACCTTCTAGCCACACCGCCCTTCATAGGGAACCAAGCTCTGCTTTAGAGCATTAGGCTCCACATTAGCACACCTTCTAGCCACACCACCCTTCATAGGGAACCAAGCTCTGCTTTAGAGCATTAGGCTCCACATTAGCACACCTTCTAGCCACACCACCCTTCATAGGGAACCAAGCTCTGCTTTAGAGCATTAGGCTCCACATTAGCACACCTTCTAGCCACACCACCCTTCATAGGGAACCAAGCTCTGCTTTAGAGCATTAGGCTCCACATTAGCACACCTTCTAGCCACACCACCCTTCATAGGGAACCAAGCTCTGCTTTAGAGCATTAGGCTCCACATTAGCACACCTTCTAGCCACACCGCCCTTCATAGGGAACCAAGCTCTGCTTTAGAGCATTAGGCTCCACATTAGCACACCTTCTAGCCACACCGCCCTTCATAGGGAACCAAGCTCTGCTTTAGAGCATTAGGCTCCACATTAGCACACCTTCTAGCCACACCGCCCTTCATAGGGGACCAAGCTCTGCTTTAGAGCATTAGGCTCCACATTAGCACACCTTCTAGCCACACCGCCCTTCATAGGGAACCAAGCTCTGCTTTAGAGCATTAGGCTCCACATTAGCACACCTTCTAGCCACACCGCCCTTCATAGGGAACCAAGCTCTGCTTTAGAGCATTAAGATAGCTTTACTGTGTACCATGTTGGGCACAAAGTACCATTTCTACCATCGTGAAGTTCCTCGTATCAGCTAGGACACAGTAGATGTATCTACCTAGAAGTAATAACCATAAGACATAAACACACGTGCGGACGGGACACTCAGGCAATACCGGACTTGAGTCGTCGAGGTTCCACTTTCCCTTCAAATATTTCAAAAACAAATTTTCGTTACTATGAAGAACCCAACGGTGTATCATACATTTATTTACATCTATTGCGCAATTTCAACCCTCTGGTTCAAGTTATCACCATCTTTGACCAGTGATGTTTAAGTTTTTATTTTGGGTTTTTTTTTTTTTTTTAGTATACCTGTGAGTACACTTCGCAGCTTTGGGACACGGCCTCAATGTATGCATGGGTCACCTGTGCTGCTAGTTATGAATGTATGCATGGATCACCTGTGTTGCTAGTTATGAATGTATGCATGGATCACCTGTGCTGCTAGTTATGAATGTATGCATGGATCACCTGTGCTGCTAGTTATGAATGTATGCATGGATCACCTGTGTTGCTAGTTATGAATGTATGCATGGATCACCTGTGCTGCTAGTTATGAATGTATGCATGGATCACCTGTGCTGCTAGTTATGAATGTATGCATGGATCACCTGTGCTGCTAGTTATGAATGTATGCATGGATCACCTGTGCTGCTAGTTATGAATGTATGCATGGATCACCTGTGCTGCTAGTTATGAATGTATGCATGGATCACCTGTGCTGCTAGTTATGAATGTATGCATGGATCACCTGTGCTGCTAGTTATGAATGTATGCATGGATCACCTGTGCTGCTAGTTATGAATGTATGCATGGATCACCTGTGCTGCTAGTTATGAATGTATGCATGGATCACCTGTGCTGCTAGTTATGAATGTATGCATGGATCACCTGTGCTGCTAGTTATGAATGTATGCATGGATCACCTGTGTTGCTAGTTATGAATGTATGCATGGATCACCTGTGCTGCTAGTTATGAATGTATGCATGGATCACCTGTGCTGCTAGTTATGAATGTATGCATGGATCACCTGTGCTGCTAGTTATGAATGTATGCATGGATCACCTGTGTTGCTAGTTATGAATGTATGCATGGATCACCTGTGCTGCTAGTTATGAATGTATGCATGGATCACCTGTGCTGCTAGTTATGAATGTATGCATGGATCACCTGTGTTGCTAGTTATGAATGTATGCATGGATCACCTGTGCTGCTAGTTATGAATGTATGCATGGATCACCTGTGTTGCTAGTTATGAATGTATGCATGGATCACCTGTGCTGCTAGTTATGAATGTATGCATGGATCACCTGTGCTGCTAGTTATGAATGTATGCATGGATCACCTGTGCTGCTAGTTATGAATGTATGCATGGATCACCTGTGCTGCTAGTTATGAATGTATGCATGGATCACCTGTGCTGCTAGTTATGAATGTATGCATGGATCACCTGTGCTGCTAGTTATGAATGTATGCATGGATCACCTGTGCTGCTAGTTATGAATGTATGCATGGATCACCTGTGCTGCTAGTTATGAATGTATACATGGATCACCTGTGCTGCTAGTTATGAATGTATGCATGGATCACCTGTGTTGCTAGTTATGAATGTATGCATGGATCACCTGTGTTGCTAGTTATGAATGTATGCATGGATCACCTGTGCTGCTAGTTATGAATGTATGCATGGATCACCTGTGCTGCTAGTTATGAATGTATGCATGGATCACCTGTGCTGCTAGTTATGAATGTATGCATGGATCACCTGTGCTGCTAGTTATGAATGTATGCATGGATCACCTGTGCTGCTAGTTATGAATGTATGCATGGATCACCTGTGCTGCTAGTTATGAATGTATACATGGGTCACCTGTGCTGCTAGGGTCAGACGTCTTGAAGGCATGGCTCAACTGCTCCTTCTTGGCAGCGATCTGGCAACTGAGCTCCTTCAAGGCAGAAGTCTCCACCAGTCCAACGCGCTGTCGGAATGTGAGTTTCTTGCCGCGAGTCCCTACAGCGTTGAACTGGACGAAGTGCGGGGACAGCTCATGTCCCACTAGCTTCACGTATGCGCCCTTGTTACTGCCCACCTCGTAGTAGTTAGAAGCGGAGAAGATGGTTATCACCTGGGGAACATAGACATCTAGAGCAGTGCTATGCCCGTGCTATGCCCGTGCTATGCCCGTGCTATATTAGTGCGATGCCAGTGCTATGCCAGTGCTATGCCCGTGCTATGCCCGTGCTATGCCCGTGCTATGCCCGTGCTATGCCCGTGCTATATTAGTGCGATGCCAGTGCTATGCCAGTGCTATGCCCGTGCTATGCCCGTGCTATGCCCGTGCTATATTAGTGCGATGCCAGTGCTATGCCAGTGCTATGCCCGTGCTATGCCCGTGCTATGCCCGTGCTATGCCCGTGCTATATTAGTGCGATGCCAGTGCTATGCCAGTGCTATCATCCACACAAAATAAATTATTTGGTTTTACGAATCAACTTTTGTTACCCTTCACCCCGAAGAGAAAAACAATTTTCACATGTCCTTTTCCATAGAACATAAAGACATGGCGTTAAATAATCTACAGCAGATGCGGAGTACCGGACAAGCACGACAAGTGGCAAGAACTCTAGCCAAGCCGAAATAGGCTTGTTATTGTATTATAGTCTAAAGCAAATAGATTGATACTTGCTAAAATAATTGTTGCAACTCTTTTGCTTCGAAAACAATTCCAAACGGGTGTCCATTAGGCTATATTTAAGTAGAAAATTGAACACCAACACTCGTCACACACCTGTTGTAGACGTCTTGTCGTCTAGCAAGGACTATCTTAAGACAATGGCGGCTGGACGGGTGAAGGACTTGTTACTATAATGACATAGTATGAAGAAATACAGTTTTCTGTTTGTAACTCTTTTAGTAGTAGCAGTAGTAGCAGTAGTTTTATTAGCCTCTTTAAAATTCAGTAAGTATACATGGTATACATAGAATGGTTGACAATTACTATTATACTGTATAGTATATTTCTTTCTTATTCTAGAGCGTGCACAATACTTTAAGATTAAAATTACTTATTTAATTATTTATAATATATACATTAGCAATACATGTATTTACATTTTCAAAGCACTACTATAGTGTTTTGATGGCATCAATGGTATAATGACTTCCTTTAGTAGTTTAGTAGCATACTTTTAATTTTTAATTTGAACTTTGTAACATCTTTTATTTGTTTGATCTCTTCTTGAAGCTCGTTGTAAAGTTCGATCCCACTTGAGTATTTTTGTCTGATTGAGAGGTTGCACTGAGGTACCCTAAATTTATTTTTATTTCTTTTGCTCAGTTGATGGATATCTCAGTTATATTTAAAGATAACTATATTTTTGTGTACACAGATTAAGACTTCACAAATATATATATATACAAGGTATGGGTAAAATTCCGAACTTTTTAAATAGTGGCCTACAGCTATCTCTAAATGATGACTTAGATATTATTCTAATAGCTTTTATTGTAGAAGGAAAATTTGTTTCTTGTCTTTTGAGTTTCCTTTATATGAGTTTCAGTAAGCAAAATATGTTTTCATTTTTTTTTTCTACCAAAGAACTCATTGTTCTTAGAAGGAAGCTTCCCGAGTTCAGTTTCGGTACAAGATTCCTAATGTGTGTTTTCCAGTTCAATGTACTATCCAGATGTAAGCCTACAAATTTAGTGTCAATCGATGGCTCTATTACATTTAAGCCGTCATGTCTTTAAAATAAGTAAGTCTCTGTTTGTATTATGTTGTTACGTCACACCATTCGTTATTTTCCGTTACTGTAAGATTAGATTGTCTTAATAGTTCATTCCACTCTACACCTCATCAGTGAAACGATCTGAGCCGCCCCTGTCACAAGAAGGAAGAAGGATGCAATAGAAGATCACACAATGCAGACAATTACCTTCTCCGAGTGCGTTAGTTCGTAACCCCACGCTTTGCACTCGTGGCTGCGTATCAGATACAGCAGGTTGAATTTCTTCAAGAACTTATGCGTTACGTCAGGCCCGAAGTAAGTACCGGCCCCTCTCAGCGAGTTCGGGACGCAGCCATTGGTTGTCTGGGGGTCGCTCCACAGGATGTCAAACACCTGCGGTAGAGACACAACATCAAGTATGCACTCATACTATACACGGGTACGAACACGAAGAAAGCTGGTAACCTGCTTCCTGCTAGCTGGTAATCTGCTTCCTGCTAGATGGTAATCTGTTTCCTTCTGGCTGGTAACCTGCTTCCTGCTAGCGGGTTACCTGCGCCAACCAGCACTGAACTACGTCATGAATATCACCATGTATCATGCTTACGGCAGTTGTTCTGATACTGAGGTTCTACTTGGCAATCATTGCAGCTGCTTAGTATGGGAGTTGATCGGTGTTGTACTGGGAGACATTCCTTACGGCAGTTGTTCTGATACTGAGGTACTACTTGGCAATGATTGCAGCTGCTTAGTATAGGAGTTTGTAATGTTGTATTGGGAGACAATCCTTACGGCAGTTGTTCTGATACTGAGGTACTGCTTGGCAATCATTGCAGCTGCTTAGTATGGGAGTTGATTGGTGTTGTATTGGGAGACATTCCTTACGGCAGTTGTTCTGATACTGAGGTACTGCTTGGCAATCATTGCAGCTGCTTAGTATGGGAGTTGATTAATGTTGTATTGGGAGACATTCCTTACGGCAGTTGTTCTGATACTGAGGTACTACTTGGCAATCATTGCAGCTGCTTAGTATGGGAGTTGATTAATGTTGTATTGGGAGACATTCCTTACGGCAGTTGTTCTGATACTGAGGTACTGCTTGGCAATCATTGCAGCTGCTTAGTATGGGAGTTGATTAATGTTGTATTGGGAGACATTCCTTACGGCAGTTGTTCTGATACTGAGGTACTGCTTGGCAATCATTGCAGCTGCTTAGTATGGGAGTTGATTGGTGTTGTATTGGGAGACATTCCTTACGGCAGTTGTTCTGATACTGAGGTACTACTTGGCAATCATTGCAGCTGCTTAGTATGGGAGTTGATTAATGTTGTATTGGGAGACATTCCTTACGGCAGTTGTTCTGATACTGAGGTAGTACATTTCAGTTCAGAGTGTCCCCGTTTAGTCACTCAAAAACGTGTAGTTTATTCACACACTACCTCTCCCCTTCCCCTCCCCCTCCTGTGTAACTTGTCTGGTGATTACTGACGGACACTGGGTACCTCTAGCTAAAGTATTATTCATTATTTATACACTCAGAATGTAAAATATATAACTCGTTTAACGTGGATGCGGATATGATTGCTTATCTGATATTCTCTTAAATGTATAATATAATACTGACCTCTTGAAAGCTGGGGCGAGATCTTGATCTGGCAAGTGTGTAATTCGTGGAAAGAGATAATTGAACCTGGGTTCTTCACTCCTCCCACACACCCACCAACAGGTGGGTGCTTGTCACCAGTTGGCCCGACATCGCTCGGGTTCTTCACTCCTCCCACACACCCACCTGTTTCCACCCTAGCTTGTCACCAGTTGGCCCGACATCGCTCGGGTTCTTCACTCCTCCCACACACCCACCTGTTTCCACCCTAGCTTGTCACCAGTTGGCCCGACATCGCTCGGGTTCTTCACTCCTCCCACACACCCACCTGTTTCCACCCTAGCTTGTCACCAGTTGGCCCGACATCGCTCGGGTTCTTCACTCCTCCCACACACCCACCTGTTTCCACCCTAGCTTGTCACCAGTTGGCCCGACATCGCTCGGGTTCTTCACTCCTCCCACATACCCACCTGTTTCCACCCTAGCTTGTCACCAGTTGGCCCGACATCGCTCGGGTTCTTCACTCCTCCCACACACCCACCTGTTTCCACCCTAGCTTGTCACCAGTTGGCCCGACATCGCTCGGGTTCTTCACTCCTCCCACATACCCACCTGTTTCCACCCTAGCTTGTCACCAGTTGGCCCGACATCGCTCGGGTTCTTCACTCCTTCCACACACCCACCTGTTTCCACCCTAGCTTGTCACCAGTTGGCCCGACATCGCTCGGGTTCTTCACTCCTCCCACACACCCACCTGTTTCCACCCTAGCTTGTCACCAGTTGGCCCGACATCGCTCGGGTTCTTCACTCCTCCCACACACCCACCTGTTTCCACCCTAGCTTGTCACCAGTTGGCCCGACATCGCTCGGGTTCTTCACTCCTCCCACACACCCACCTGTTTCCACCCTAGCTTGTCACCAGTTGGCCCGACATCGCTCGAGTTCTTCACTCCTCCCACACACCCACCTGTTTCCACCCTAGCTTGTCACCAGTTGGCCCGACATCGCTCGGGTTCTTCACTCCTCCCACACACCCACCTGTTTCCACCCTAGCTTGTCACCAGTTGGCCCGACATCGCTCGGGTTCTTCACTCCTCCCACACACCCACCTGTTTCCACCCTAGCTTGTCACCAGTTGGCCCGACATCGCTCGGGTTCTTCACTCCTCCCACACACCCACCTGTTTCCACCCTAGCTTGTCACCAGTTGGCCCGACATCGCTCGGGTTCTTCACTCCTCCCACACACCCACCTGTTTCCACCCTAGCTTGTCACCAGTTGGCCCGACATCGCTCGAGTTCTTCACTCCTCCCACACACCCACCTGTTTCCACCCTAGCTTGTCACCAGTTGGCCCGACATCGCTCGGGTTCTTCACTCCTCCCACACACCCACCTGTTTCCACCCTAGCTTGTCACCAGTTGGCCCGACATCGCTCGGGTTCTTCACTCCTCCCACATACCCACCTGTTTCCACCCTAGCTTGTCACCAGTTGGCCCGACATCGCTCGGGTTCTTCACTCCTCCCACACACCCACCTGTTTCCACCCTAGCTTGTCACCAGTTGGCCCGACATCGCTCGGGTTCTTCACTCCTCCCACACACCCACCTGTTTCCACCCTAGCTTGTCACCAGTTGGCCCGACATCGCTCGAGTTCTTCACTCCTCCCACACACCCACCTGTTTCCACCCTAGCTTGTCACCAGTTGGCCCGACATCGCTCGGGTTCTTCACTCCTCCCACACACCCACCTGTTTCCACCCTAGCTTGTCACCAGTTGGCCCGACATCGCTCGGGTTCTTCACTCCTCCCACATACCCACCTGTTTCCACCCTAGCTTGTCACCAGTTGGCCCGACATCGCTCGGGTTCTTCACTCCTCCCACACACCCACCTGTTTCCACCCTAGCTTGTCACCAGTTGGCCCGACATCGCTCGGGTTCTTCACTCCTCCCACACACCCACCAGTTTCCACCCTAGCTTGTCACCAGTTGGCCCGACATCGCTCGGGTTCTTCACTCCTCCCACACACCCACCTGTTTCCACCCTAGCTTGTCACCAGTTGGCCCGACATCGCTCGGGTTCTTCACTCCTCCCACATACCCACCTGTTTCCACCCTAGCTTGTCACCAGTTGGCCCGACATCGCTCGGGTTCTTCACTCCTCCCACACACCCACCTGTTTCCACCCTAGCTTGTCACCAGTTGGCCCGACATCGCTCGGGTTCTTCACTCCTCCCACACACCCACCTGTTTCCACTCTAGCTTGTCCACCAGTTCGCCCGACGACGAGGCCGACTCAGCTGCCAGAGGTGGTCGGAGTAGAGAGACGTACTGGAACACGAAACATGTCATGGAACAAAGCATCGTACAGGTGACGCTCAGTGTGATGCGCTTATGAAGGAGAACGCACACAATAGCTTAGAAGTTACCATATTTGGGAGTGGAAAGAAATGTTTGAGTACTTGATTTTTGCATAAGGAGGCTATTTTGTACTAGGAGGGAGGGAGGGGGCGGTGGCGGGGGAGGGGAATCTAATTTCGATAAATGTCCAAGCCCAAAATATTGTTCTTATTGAACTTGAGTTAGGGCGGGGCGCTATGTTATTGGCCTCGGTTGCCCACCACAGTCGGTGATGCGACAATACTTATCGGATTGCGTTGAAACTTATATATTCGTGACAGGATGGGAAATTACCACAACACGGCCATCTCATATCTTGCCGTAATGTTATTTTGGAAAAATTATTTTTAATGACTATTAGTGTAACTTATTAACTTAGGCCCAGTCTTACAGTGTTCCAATAGATACTTATTCGTCGAATAGCTTGTTGTCTCCATGGCAACCACCAATCAAAACTCTTGAAAGCCTCCAAATACCTTAATTGCTACAAATAACTTTCCTATTAGGAGATTGTAGGATCGGCCCTACTTGAAAGATATTTCAACATAGCTAATAATGTTCCATCCACATCGATGTTTGTAGATGTTCTAAATTTCATCTTGATCGGAACCTCCATTCGACCGCATTATGAGACGCAAACACACAACAACAAAACGAGTGCTAGAAACGTCGAATGGAAACGCTCACTCCGCTCACCCAACAAACACACACGCACACGCGCTTGCCTTTTGTTTCTAGCATTGTTTCGAGTAGACTATGCACGCGATTTCGTAATTATTTAAAAAATATATACTTCGTTGGTTGAACAATAAACAAGATCTATATTCTTTGGCTACGGAGCTCTAGATTTCTCAGGCAAATCTCGACATGCCATCTTCGGCGCTAGCCCAACCACGCGTTGTACAATCTCACTGGGCCTGCAGCGACATTGCAGTGACAAGCTGCAGCGACATTACAGTACTAAGCTGCAGCGACATTGATTGATTGATTGATTAAGGTCTTTTTATTTATGGCGGGATTAAGGCCAGTGAGGCCTTATCTTCCATCAAACCATGCTATAGCTATAAAAATACAAGAAACAAAATTCATAATGAAGTATACAAAAGGTCAATACAAAATACAAAATACACAATACAAAATACACAATACAAAATACAAAATACAAGATGTAAGATACACAATACATGTCCAATTGTTATGATTTCAAATAAAATAATTTTAAAAACAAATCAAAAATTAAATTTCACGAAAAATTCACGAAATAGGGAATTTGTATGTATATTATATATTATTTTTAACCCATTCATTGCATTCATACATTAATTTTAAAAAGAAAGAAATAACAAAAGAAAGAAAGAAAGAAAGAAAGAAAGAAACAATGGGATTCAGTTTCCAAACACATTACTTAATTTAGCGTTTGTACGAATTGAACTGTCACGGCTGCTGCCATCGTCTTCATTATTTATTTGATTTAGATAGTACGACGTAGTGGCACTCTTAAAGGCGAAGAAGTGGTTTTGGTACACGTCTCTTATGTCGGTCGGGAGAGCATTCCAAGTTCGAATAGCGTGAATAGTAAAAGATTGGCCAAGAAGACTTGTTCTGTGGACAGGAAATGTAAGTTGTGTACCAGATCGAGACCTTGTATTAAAATTATGATTTGAGTGAAGAAACTGAAAGTTAGAAGCGAGGTAGGAAAGTAAAGATGTTGAAAGTAGTCGGTGAACAAGACAGACAGAGTGAAGATTGCGACGGTCCTTTAGGCGAGACCAACCGAGTTTTCTATAACCTGGAGTTATGTGATCAGATTTTCTTATTCCCAAAATAAATCTGAGTCTGACACACGAATTTTGAGCCCTTTGGAGGCGAATTGAGAGGTCTTCACTTAAGTCATTATATTCGACGTCGCAGTAGGCCTAGTCGAAGTGAGGTATGATGAGGGATTGAACTAGCATTGTCTTAAGTTTAGTCGGAAGGAAGTTTTTAAGTCTGTTTAAAGAATGTAACGCAGCATACGCTTTTTGACACACGTGTTTTACGTGTTCTGTCCAGGTCAGGTCTTGCGTCATTAAGAGTCCTAAGTTTCTGACGTGGTGTTGAAAAGGTATTGTGTTGCCATTTAAAGATACACTGTCGACATCTGGTAGGTCTAGTTTTGCTAACAGTTTGTGGTAACCTATAATAATTGTTTGTGATTTATCGGGGTTTATGTGCAAGCAATTTTTATTTGCCCACACGGCTAATGATTGCAAGTCTTTATTTATCACTTTAATTGCTTGGTTAATTAGTAGAGGGGAGATATGTAGGTAAATTTAGAGGTCGTCGGCATATAAGTGATGGTGGCAGTAAGTGAGTGATTTTGAGATGTCATTAATGTACAGTGAGAATAATAACGGTCCTAACAAGCTTCCTTGTGGCACACCAGTCGTCACTGGAAGCCATGTTGATTGATTGCCGCCTGAAATTACGCTTTGTTGTCTACCGCGGAGATACGAATTCATCCACAGAAGAGTGGAGGGATAGAAATTGATGGATTTAAGTTTGCTTATGAGTATGTCTATGTCAACGGAGTCGAAAGCTTTGCTAAAGTCAAGTAGCGTTAGTACAGTAAGTTGTCTGTGGTCCATTTGATTACGAATGTCGTCAGTTACTTTAATGAGAACTGTGCAGGTGCTGTGATTCGATCTGAACCCGGATTGAAACTCGTCTAAAATATTATTTGCCCTCAGAAAATCTGAGATTTGAGTATGTACGATAAATTCTAAAGCTTTAGAGAGAGCGGGCAAAATGCTAATTGGTCGGTAATCATTGGGTGTGGAGGCGTTTGTTTTTTTGGGTAGTGGACGGACTAAGGATTGCTTCCAAATGTTAGGGTAGGAGTTATGTGTTAAAGAGAAGTTAAAAAGATATGTTATTGGTTCAATTAAGATGGGGGATAGATTAATCATAAGTTGGACGAGTTTTATTGGGATAAGGTCAACTCCTTGTGCATTTGATTTTATTCTTTTTATGGCATGCAAGGCTAGTTTTGGAGTGACATGTTTAAAGTGGAATTGATCATGGGGGGACTGGGTGGAATTGTTTAGAATATCGTTAAAAGTAGGGTCAATATTATTAGGTAAAGTAGTAAAGTGGGTATTGATAGTTTCGAGAGGTACTTCCAGGGGAGCTTCCTCTTCCTTATTTTTACCAATTCCCATATGTGAGAGACTTTGCCACATTTTTTTAATAGGAGTTTTAGGGTAAATTAAGCTATATGTGTGTCTCTTCTTTTCGGTCCTAATTGTTTGGTTAGTCTTGTTTCATAAGAGTCTGTACCGGTATGTTTCTTTGCTGTCGTTAGTAGGGTTGGTTCTGTGTCTATTGTATGCTACGTCTCGTCTAGCCATTAGGTCTCGTATTTCGGCGGTGAGCCAGGGTGAGGGAGGTTTACTTACTCTAACTACTTTAAGTGGAGCGTGCTTGTCGTAGAGCGCTAACAACAAAGAGTTGAATGCGGATACCTTATCGTCGATAGTAGGTGCAGTTACAATATTATTCCATGGCAAATTTATAGAGTCTAATTTAAATTGTTCAGTATTAATGTGTTTCAAAGCACGCCGAGAAATTAATTTCGGTTTATGCTTTGGCGCACGTATTGAATATTGTAGATACAATAAATCGTGTTCGAGATACCTGGAACCGATAACTGGCCGTGATTGAGTACTTTGTCTCGGTTAGATGTCATCATAAGGTCGATCCAGGTATGTGACGTAGAAGTATGATGCGTAGGTTCTAGGGGAAGTACATGCAGTTAAGTTGCAGGATTCGAAAATGGTTTTTAATTGTTTTGTATCGGTGTGGCTGACTGATTGTAGATTGGTGTTGAAATCACCCATTACAATAATATGTTCGTAGTGTGGAATAAAATTTAATAAAGCCGCTTCGAATTCAGGGAGGAAGCCAATTTTGGGGGGACGATACACGAATGAAATAAGTACTGGTTTATTTGTTAATTTGATTTCGAAAATAATGTATTCAGGTTTAGCGCTGTATGCACTTAGAGACTGGCTCAACACTTTACATTTAACATCGTCGCGGATGTAGGCACAGACACCACCGCCACGACGTTTGGTGCGATCGTTCCTTATGAGTCGATATCCCTCTAATTTTACTAAGCTAGAATTGAGGGATGGTTTTAGCCATGACTCGCTTATAAGAATAACATCCACTTAATTTTCGTCGTGACAATAGCGTTTTGGTGGACGACCTGGAGCGACCTTGGATGTCCCGCCAACCTTTTCGACAGAATACCTCCAGCTGATGGGTGACTGGTTGGCGACAAGGGGGGTGAGAGGGTTGGAGCATTTACTGTGTCGGGGAATGTCATGAGCGTGTTTGTGAAGCTAGAAGTGTTGGGAGGGGGTGAAGAGATACTTGGAATGCTCAGTGTAGCCAACTTTGGTTTACGTGCCATTTTTAAAACGTACGTGTGGCGCTAAATAATGATGACGATCCCAACAGCAATGACAATCCCTCCAAAACAATGTTTCTACTAATAATGTACTGAATGGTAAATTAATGTGTTTGGTAAACTCACCGACTTCAATCTTGTCTTCTTTCTTCATGTTTTTTAAGATCACACACATACACACATACACACTAAACAAAGTGACATGATTCCTAAGATAATTATTAAAACTAAAACTGAAAGTATGGGTACACATAATTAAAACGACGGATTAGTTGGTGTTTCTGTCCGGGGTTTAGGTGGTGAACACTGTGCGTAGTCCTTCAATATCCCGCTCACGAGTGACGTACGCCCTCGTATTGTCTGGACACAGGACTATGATACGACCGTCCTGGGTCCAGACACTGCGGTTACCGGCAATCTCTTTAGCGGTGTTGTACAGCTTCGCCCGCACCTGTGTAAGAGACTCGGTGAGCAGTAGACCCTTCTTCGCCAGTCTACGTTTAACCGACCAAACGTGGTCTCTTGCGAGGTAACGGACGAACTTGATTATGATGGGTCTGGGCGTCCCGATGCCACGGCCTGTGCGGCGGTGCGCCTCGGCGGCCCCAGTCGATGGCAGCGGTCGATGTCCTCCTCGTACAGTTTCACGTTGAGGCTCTCATGAGCGAACTGGAGGACAGCGTCGACGACGTTCTCGTTAGGGCGTTCTGGGATGCCGTGCACAAGAAGGCAGTTACGCCTGCTGTACTGCTCGGCGGCGTCGATTTGGTCGGCGTGTTCCTCGGACGTCGCTGTGAGGCGGGCGATGTCGGCTCTCACCGCCTCCAGCTCCTGGGCGACGCCGGCCTTCACCGCCGCGATCTGGCTGGTCAACAGAGCCTGCATGTCGCGGATAGCCTCGGTGGACGGGGCGGCGTCCTGGGGGTGAACACTGGTGACGTCGGTCTCCCTGGCCGCCATTTCACTCAGCTGCGTTGTCAGGTTCTTCTCCAGCGCTTCCAGCCTTGTGTTGACAGCTTTCCAGGCTGCAGCAGAACGCCGCAACCTCCTTTACGGTCTTGGGGAAGTTTTCCGTCTTAGGGTTGGTATTGCTCGAGCCGGCCATCGTGCGAGATACAGAATGATGCGATGACTTAAATGGAACTTAGAAAATTGCGGTAATAAGCTAAAGTTGATATTTGACTGAAGAAAAAATCACGGTGTTGAAAGAGAAGAAGTTTACGGCTCGAATGAAGTTGATTTGTAGAATATTGAATTTGAATATACGCCGATAAATGGTGAAACCCCGGAGACACGAAGAACTAGCCGACGACACTTGTCGCGAGAGAGAGCAGTGCTAAGCTGCAGCGACATTGCAGTGACATTGCAGTGACATTGCAGTGACATTGCAGTGACATTGCAGTGCTAAGCTGCAGCGACATTGCAGTGACATTGCAGTGACATTGCAGTGACATTGCAGTGACATTGCAGTGCTAAGCTGCAGCGACATTGCAGCGACATTGCAGTGACATTGCAGTGACATTGCAGTGACATTGCAGTGACATTGCAGTGACATTGCAGTGACATTGCAGTGCTAAGCTGCAGCGACATTGCAGCGACATTGCAGTGACATTGCAGTGACATTGCAGTGACATTGCAGTGACATTGCAGTGCTAAGCTGCAGCGAAATTGCAGTGACATTGCAGTGCTAAGCTGCAGCGACATTGCAGCGACATTGCAGTGCTAAGCTGCAGCGACATTGCAGTGACATTGCAGTGACATTGCAGTGACATTGCAGTGACATTGCAGTGACATTGCAGTGCTAAGCTGCAGCGAAATTGCAGTGACATTGCAGTGCTAAGCTGCAGCGACATTGCAGCGACATTGCAGTGCTAAGCTGCAGCGACATTGCAGCGACATTGCAGTGCTAAGCTGCAGCGACATTGCAGTGACAAGCTGCAGTGACATTGCAGTGCTAAGCTGCAGTGACATTGCAGTGACATTGCAGTGCTTTAAGCTGCAGTGACATTGCAGTGCTAAGCTGCAGCGACATTGCAGTGCTAAGCTGCAGCGACATTGCAGTGACATTGCAGTGCTTTAAGCTGCAGCTACATTGCAGTGACATTGCAGTGACATTGCAGTGCTAAGCTGCAGCGACATTGCAGTGACATTGCAGTGCTAAGCTGCAGTGACATTGCAGTGCTTTAAGCTGCAGCGACATTGCAGTGACATTGCAGTGACATTGCAGTGCTAAGCTGCAGCGACATTGCAGTGCTAAGCTGCAGTGACATTGCAGTGCTAAGCTGCAGCGACATTGCAGTGACAAGCTGCAGTGACATTGCAGTGCTTTAAGCTGCAGCGACATTGCAGTGACATTGCAGTGCTTTAAGCTGCAGCGACATTGCAGTGACATTGCAGTGACATTGCAGTGACATTGCAGTGACATTGCAGTGCTAAGCTGCAGCGACATTGCAGTGCTAAGCTGCAGTGACATTGCAGTGCTAAGCTGCAGCGACATTGCAGTGCTAAGCTGCAGCGACATTGCAGTGCTAAGCTGCAGTGACATTGCAGTGCTAAGCTGCAGCGACATTGCGGTGACATTGCAGTGCTAAGCTGCAGCGACATTGCAGTGACATTGCAGTGACATTGCAGCGACATTGCAGTGCTAAGCTGCAGTGACATTGCAGTGCTAAGCTGCAGCGACATTGCAGTGACATTGCAGTGTTTTAAGCTGCAGCGACATTGCAGTGACATTGCAGTGCTAAGCTGCAGCGACATTGCAGTGCTAAGCTGCAGTGACATTGCAGTGCTAAGCTGCAGCGACATTGCAGTGACAAGCTGCAGCGACATTGCAGTGACAAAAGAACTCGTAATATCGAGCACTGGACTCAGTATGTATCACGAGACTTTAGTGAATGTTCGCGCCAGGTATTCAAATCCATTTCCGTTTCCCCTTGAGGGAACCAAAGTTTTGAAGGCGGGAAGGTTTTTGGCTCACACTGGTCCGCGCGTCCATAAGAGTAAGCATGGAACGAAAATGTAACTCGTTGTATCTTTTGATAGACACAAAAGTTATGAAAACAAATTACATCACATTATTCGACAGTTCATACTGCTCAATATGACTTATCAGTTGGTTACTGAACGCAGCCCAAATTTAAATGAGTACGAGATATGTGTGTGAATGTGTCGAAAATACCACCAAATTAGGCGGACTCGGCGGCTGCCGACCGAGCGCGGTTGCCAGATTGTTTTCACGGGTTGCAATAACATACAATTTTAAGCATATTTTTGGCATTTCCATGAAACATTATTGTACTTGACAATTCATGGCAACAGTAGACACATTGCTTATGCAAGTGCAAGTTGTTGTCACGGTCGAAGGCTATAAAAATATGCATACGTTTTTTACTTGAGATTTGTCAATACTGCACTGTACAAACAGCGTTCACTTCAACTCGAAAGTATACCTATATAAACTTGAGATTAATACAAGTGTTTTATATCATTGTAAAGAGGAAACTTCACAGTTTCTTAGAATGTGCATTTGCTTCTTGTACGTTCTCTGGTACAGGCGGCAGCGCTTACGAAAAATCTAGTACGGCTTATTTAGATAGGAACGGGAGACGCGTGTGAACCAGTCAACGCCCACTTTGGTTCCCTATGAGCTGTCGACCGGCTCTCTCGTCGTTGATCGCTCAAGTCTACACCTCGACGAGTCTGCGTGACTCCACATTTTTCGTGTTTCGTTGCCCTCGTATTCGAGACGAGGGCAAAAGTGTTTAACCACGCCATTCTCACAGTGTTTCTTTTTATTCGCATTTCTTCATGTAACTCTTTAATATTTATTAACTGTACCTACGTTGAGTTTTGTGTTTATTTTCAACCATTACTTCAACCGCGACTTAACATCTCTTGTGTTCGTCTACCACGGACCCTCCGCAACCAACATCTTCGAGTTACCGGAAACTAACCAAGGTAAGACAGTGAAATCGGTCCTTTCCCCGCCTCATGTCTTGACCAGTCCGCTTTCCCCCTCATTCCCCCTCTCTGTTCTTTTCTCGTTCGCAACACATTTGGTCCGTCCGGTATGAATATTCTTTTCATCGTCATTTTGTTCACAAGACAACAAATATTCTTCAATCTAGAGCTTGTCTGGAACTTTCAATACAGTCCACTAACATTTCAACGCTATTTTCGTGTTTGCAGTTTTGTCGTGCCAAATGCATGAGTGAGTCACTCGCTCATGTACTGCACTTCACTGTCTCGTTACACCCTTGTTGTTATTGAGGTGCATGTTTGTACTATTCAGCCTGCAAACATGTCTCGCTATTTCGTGTTTATCACAGACACCCGCAAGTGTATTCAAGCATTTGTACCGCAGTCCTTGGTTCGAGAGTTGCATTTCTTGTTTGCTCTTTCAAGCGCATTCGCGCTAGTTATTTCTTTCCTAGCTTGTTACTTGCTGTTCAGCCATCATGTCCAAGCTGGAACGTATACGCAATCTGCTTGTCGCTAGGAGGGAGCGTATAATTGCATCGGTGCAACGCTCTTAGCCGTCGCCTCCTTTGATGAAAGTTGTACATATCAGTCATGTCTAAAATCTCCAGGGACAGTCGATTCGGTGACACAGTTACAAAAAGGGGACCTGCCCCTATACAGGGTTCAGCTGTATACGTAGGGGTCAACTGTCAAGTTATGTGTCAGTGGGTTGTAGCTTTCGGTACCGGCCGAGAAGTGAGCGCTTTCTTGAATAATGGGGATGATGACATCGATTATCTTCACAATAACATCGCTTCCTTTGAGGTTAGTGATTGGCAGAGTGTTTCTTAGATACGAATAGCCTATAGACGATGATTCTGAGGAAGAAATACACTTTCCTATGAATTGCAAATTTCCTTCAATTTTACCAAGCAAAACAATCACACAAAAGTAATGTTTATGCTGTGTGTGAACACAGGCGCGTAAGAACTCTAAATCAAGTGGGGGGGGAAGAATTGTGAGCGCGAAGCGCGAATAACAGGCGGGGTCTGGGGCGGAGCCCCAGCCGCCGGAGGCCTTTTCGCCGAAGGCGAAAAATTTTCTTGCTATATTAGTTATTTCTCGATTGTTAGGCTTAAATAAATACGTTTTGAGGGCCATAACCTGCCCCTTCCCTAATTACGCCACTGAGTTTCAAGCACCCATTAGCTTTTATTTTGTAATGCTACAAAGTGAAGACAGAGGAAATGTATTGTGACGAAAATCTTGGCTTTCTCCGGGGCGTGGGGCCCTCTGTGTTTCTGCAATTATTATTCACTATTTTGTTGGTGAATGTTTACCCGGGTATCCGTGTGGTATTGTAAGTCGGGATGTGCCTAAAACGCTAAATTGGGTGGGTCCCAGGAAAAAGTGGGGGGGGGGGGGAATCTCCCCCCATTCCCCCCCCCCTTCCTACACGCCTGTGTGAACAGGTGATCAGGTACCTTTTGCCTCTCCAGCTTCTTAATCCACTCGAGATCTGTGACGTCACTGATTCCCCCGTGCACGACAAGCACCTTGTTGTTCACCAGGGATCCCAGGGGAAGCCAGCGGTAGACTCCCTCGATCAAGGTCAGTAGATGATCCGCGTGGGTCTGAGGACGAGGCAAATACAAACTAACATTTCTTATTCTGAAATCACGTATTTCAAATTGGCTATACCGATTGGTCAACTCAAGGAGTTTGTGTTATTCTGAACCACCTTGAATTGAAAAGAATCACGCGAGAATGCAACGCAAATATAAACCTATTGGCATGAAGGAGAAGTAATTTTAATTTCTTAGTTTAAATTTAAATACACTGAACATTGTATTGGTTTAAAATTAAGCTGAAACAATTTATCTTCTAGCAATAATAATAATTCCTTTATTTGCAACAGAATACAAATTATTCCACCAGTGTAAATATGATAAAACCTAAAAATAAATGCATGGTATAAGTTTAGTTAGACGAAAGCAATTAAAAGTCAGAGCAGTCAACATTTACTTATATATTATACAAAATATTGCCAACAACGCAGCCCTATAAAGAGGCCTGCCGAGTCTTTGCCAAAAGTGACACAATTACGTTTTGGAACGAAATATCCAAAAACTGGTATCGAATAAAACAATCGAAATAACATAGTTATTTATTAAAGAGCTGAAATCAGCCCCGAAGAGAAGAATGTCGGATGGCTTCTAGCTAGTCTAGGTGGCACAAAGAAGTCTAAATAGCTGAGCAATGAGGTGTCAAACAGGTGGTCTACTGGACCCCCTAGTCCACGTGGTATAATAGAATACGAAGTTCGTTCCCATCGCCGGGTCTGCATTCATACCTGCCGCGTGGCGCGGGGTGAGCGTTTATGCCCCCACCCCACCGGCCAAGCGCTCCGCGTTCAGGTTTCGGCCACGGGATTTAGCCACGTGGTGATCACATACTAGACGTCATAGCAAATGACACTTTATTGACATGAACTAGGAAGAGTTCTTGCTCCCAGTAAGAATCTGACATATAGTCATCCCAAGACTACCTTACGGATGCTTTCGTCACAGGCGGGGTGCTCATAGCCAATCAGTGGTCGCTATTAGCGCGGGCTTGTCTAGAGCAGTTTCTTGGGTTGGCTATTCGCCTTTAAATCGAGATGTAGGCGCGCCACCGTCGCGACCATCATGGCCGTCCGAGCCAGGATAAACAACGTACGGCTAACCTGTGTTCCATACGTTTCTGGCAGTAGGTTAGTGAGTGACAGGGTGATGGTGTCTGTGATACACATTTATCACAAAAACGCGTTTGTTGGGAACATACAGCGACCATTTGTCGAAACAAATAGGATTAATTTTGCAGGAATAATATTAAGTAACTGGTACTATATAGGTTAGCATCCCTTCATACATCATGTTAACATGCAAAACCCACATCTGATAAACGTGACTATTAACTGCACAATGAAAACAACAAAGTTAACGCTCCTTGCTCATATAAAGCAGGTTCGAGGAAGTGTAAACATATGAGTATTTTTTATATGTAAGTAAGGCTAAGACGGCTCTCGTTCATATCTTGAATCACTATTCCCCTTTTATCCTTTCTTCAAATTTTTATTTTATTCTTTACGGCCCTCTTTTCGACCTCCTCCCCTATACCTCCCATGCCCCCAAAACCAGAAACGAATGTTCTCTACGAAATATACTTTCTAAAGCTAAAAGGTTAATGCAACGCAGCTGATTCTGGTGGGCATATGCGTAGGCATGCTAAATGTTGGATTCTAAAAATAGGTTTGTAGTTGATCATTTTGTATCAGTAGCCTGTTATGATTATTGGTAGTAGAGGTAGTTGAGGTGCTTTATGCCTCCCACCCCCTTACACCCACATCCACACGCACGCAATCTACACTTGAGGGGAATTTTCCTGTATAATGCTGAATTTCGGTGTTGGCGTTTAAAATTACGAGATCAAACTAGGATAAAATGTTATGAATTATATTTGTGTCATCACCCCCCAACAAATACATTGTCACAATTTTGTTGGACCATCAAGTAAACATAATCTTTAGTAGACATAGTAAGTATTTTTTTATCAAATTTATAAATTAAACAAATTCCCTCCAATGTGTTTGAAGACCTATATGTCAATTTATGTTAGGACTAACTGTGCTCTTTTTTAACACAGTATATACGAAAATATATTTTACAAAATGGTAAACAAAATGTGTAATTTGTAAGACTGCATACCATACCAGCATGCAATTCGATACTTCTACGCAACTGCGTAAGCGCCGAACTCATTCGGATCTAAAAACACTTCGTGTTGAGAGAATATTTGTTTCGCCGGCCGGTTGCTACATTGTGGCATACATAGATCAACAAGATATTGATCGTAAATTTTAACATGTTTACTTCCCCACAATAATCTTGATCATGTAATTCACTCATACTTTCTATCGCCGTCTATATAACACACAGCGAATACCGGCCATCTTTCCGTAACCTATCCTGGCTGTACTGGTTCTCGATTTGTCCGCCAGAGTTCAGCCACTTTGGATTTAAACGCGACGACGAGCCTAGGCCACAACCTAATATAGCAGGCGAGCCCAAACAGTGAGCTGGTCGCTTACAAATACCTCCGTGAAGCCATGACTCGCCTCCCACCTCGGGGTGGTAGTAGGGCATGGGCCAGCCTAGGCCACGGGCTAGCGGGCGAGCCCAAACAGTGCAGGCCTGACCTTGCACAAGGAAATGAACACTGCAAAACGTAGACTGGATACAACGAGTCTAATAGTCTGACTTTGTATTGTTGTTTTACAACTACTAAATCTGTTATATAAAGTATGATGTGTGCATGATTATGTATTATCTCGTGTGTCTTGGATTATCCAACACTATCTTTCTTATCGACTCGAACACACTGAACCATCAGTTGTTTCCCTGTTAGCTTTGTTACCCTGACTTACAACAGCTGTGGTCATTCTCACTAAGTGTGTACTGCAGCCTCTAATGAAGGGCGTGGTCGCTGTTTACGAGGCTTACTTTGACACGTTAGGCTCTATCATTAACCTCTCTCAATCTAGGGCCGCAAGTCATGCAACTTATTAGGCAGCTGGGCCAACTTAACTCAGTCAACTCAGTCAGTTTAGTGCAGCAAGTCATGCAACTTATTAGGCAGCTGGGCCAACTTAACTCAGTCAACTAAGTCAGTTAAGTACAGCAAGTCATGCAACTTATTAGGCAGCTGGGCCAACTTAACTCAGTCAACTCAGTCAGTTTAGTACAGCAAGTCATGCAACTTATTAGGCAGCTGGGCCAACTTAACTCAGTCAACTCAGTCAGTTTAGTACAGCAAGTCATGCAACTTATGAGGCAGCTGGGCCACCTTAACTCAGTCAACTCAGTCAGTTTAGTACAGCAAGTCATGCAACTTATCAGGCAGCTGGGCCAACTCAACTCAGTCAGTTTAGTACAGCAAGTCATGCAACTTATAAGGTAGCTGGGCCACCTCAACTCAGTCAACTCAGTCAGTTTAGTACAGCAAGTCATGCAACTTATCAGGCAGCTGGGCCAACTCAACTCAGTCAACTCAGTCAGTTTAGTACAGCAAGTCATGCAACTTATCAGGCAGCTGGGCCAACTTAACTCAGTCAACTCAGTCAGTTTAGTACAGCAAGTAATGCAACTTATCAGGCAGCTGGGCCAACTTAACTCAGTCAACTCAGACAGTTTAGTACAGCAAGTCATGCAACTTATCAGACAGCTGGGCCAACTTAACTCAGTCAACTCAGTCAGTTAAGTACAGCAAGTCTTGCAACTTATCAGGCAGCTGGGCCAACTTAACTCAGTCAACTCAGTCAGTTTAGTACAGCAAGTCATGCAACTTATCAGGCAGCTGGGCCAACTTAACTCAGTCAACTCAGTCACTTCAGTACAGCAAGTCATGCTACTTATCAGGCAGCTGGGCCAACTCAACTCAGTCAACTCAGTCAGTTTAGTGCAGCAAGTCATGCAACTTATCAGGCAGCTGGGCCACCTTAACTCAGTCAACTCAGTCAGTTTAGTGCAGCAAGTCATGCAACTTATCAGGCAGCTGGGCCAACTCAACTCAGTCAACTCAGTCAGTTTAGTGCAGCAAGTCATGCAACTTATCAGGCAGCTGGGCCAACTCAACTCAGTCAACTCAGTCAGTTTAGTACAGCAAGTCATGCAACTTATTAGGCAGCTGGGCCATCTTAACTCAGTCAACCACAGTCAGTTTAGTACAGCAAGTCATGCAACTTATCAGGCAGCTGGGCCAACTTAACTCAGTCAACTCAGTCAGTTTAGTACAGCAAGTCATGCAACTTATCAGGCAGCTGGGCCAACTTAACTCAGTCAACTCAGTCGGTTTAGTACAACAAGTCATGCAACTTATTACGCAGCTGGGCCAACTTAACTCAGTCAACTCAGTCAGTTTAGTACAGCAAGTCATGCAACTTATCAGGCAGCTGGGCCAACTCAACTCAGTCAACTCAGTCAGTTTAGTACAACAAGTCATGCAACTTATCAGGCAGCTGGGCCAACTCAACTCAGTCAACTCAGTCAGTTTAGTACAACAAGTCATGCAACTTATCAGGCAGCTGGGCCAACTTAACTCAGTCAACTCAGTCAGTTTAGTACAGCAAGTCATGCAACTTTTTGAGGTAGCTGGGCCAACTTAACTCAGTCGGTTTAGTACAACAAGTCATGCAACTTATTACGCAGCTGGGCCACCTTAACTCAGTCAACTCAGTCAGTTAAGTACAGCAAGTCATGCAACTTATTAGGCAGCTGGGCCACCTTAACTCAGTCAACTCAGTCAGTTTAGTACAGCAAGTCATGCAACTTATGAGGCAGCTGGGCCAACTCAACTCAGTCAACTCAGTCAGTTTAGTACAACAAGTCATGCAACTTATAAGGTAGCTAGGCCAACTCAACTCAGTCAACCCAGTCAGTTTAGTACAGCAAGTCATGCTACTTATCAGGCAGCTGGGCCAACTCAACTCAGTCAGTTTAGTACAACAAGTCATGCAACTTATTAGGCAGCTGGGCCAACTTAACTCAGTCAACTCAGTCAGTTTAGTACAGCAAGTCATGCAACTTATCAGGCAGCTGGGCCAACTCAACTCAGTCAACTCAGTCAGTTTAGTACAGCAAGTCATGCAACTTATCAACAGCTGCGCCACCTTAACTCAGTCAACTCAGTCAGTTTAGTACAGCAAGTCATGCAACTTATAAGCAGCTGCGCCACCTAAACTCAGTCAACTCAGTCAGTTTAGTACAGCAAGTCATGCAACTTATAAGGCAGCTGGGCCAACTTAACTCAGTCAACTCAGTCAGTTTAGTACAGCAAGTCATGCAACTTATGAGGTAGCTGGGCCAACTCAACTCAGTCGGTTTAGTACAACAAGTCATGCAACTTATTAGGCAGCTGGGCCAACTCAACTCAGTCAACTCAGTCAGTTTAGTACAGCAAGTCATGCAACTTATTAGGCAGCTGGGCCAACTCAACTCAGTCGGTTGAGTACAACAAGTCATGCAACTTATTAGGCAGCTGGGCCAACTTAACTCAGTCAACTCAGTCAGTTTAGTACAGCAAGTCATGCAACTTATGAGGTAGCTGGGCCAACTCAACTCAATCGGTTTAGTACAACAAGTCATGCAACTTATTAGGCAGCTGGGCCAACTTAACTCAGTCAACTCAGTCAGTTTAGTACAGCAAGTCATGCAACTTATCAGGCAGCTGGGCCAACTTAACTCAGTCAACTCAGTCAGTTTAGTAGAGCAAGTCATGCAACTTATCAGGCAGCTGGGCCACCTCAACTCAGTCAACTCAGTCAGTTAAGTGCAGCAAGTCATGCAACTTATCAGGCAGCTGGGCAACCTTAACTCAGTCAACTCAGTCAGTTTAGTACAGCAAGTCATGCAACTTATCAGGCAGCTGGGCTAACTTTACTCAGTAAACTCAGTCAGTTTAGTACAGCAAGTCATGCAACTTATCAGGCAGCTGGGCTAACTTTACTCAGTAAACTCAGTCAGTTTAGTACAGCAAGTCATGCAACTTATCAGGTTAGGCCACCTCATGCAACTTATTAGGCAGCTGGGCCAACTCATTTCAGTCAACTCAGTCAGTTTAGTACAGCAAGTCATGCAACTTATCAGGCAGCTGGGCCAACTTAACTCAGTCAACTCAGTCTGTTTAGTACAACAAGTCATGCAACTTATCAGGCAGCTGGGCCAACTCAACTCAGGCAACTCAGTCAGTTTAGTACAGCAAGTCATGCAACTTATCAGGCAGCTGGGCCAACTTAACTCAGTAAACTCAGTCAGTTTAGCACAGCAAATCATGCAATTTATCAGGCAGCTGGGCCAATTCAACTCAGTCAACTCAGTCAGTTTAGTACGGCAAGTCATGCAACTTATTAGGCAGCTGGGCCACCTTAACTCAGTCAACTCAGGCAGTTTAGTACAGGAAGTCATGCAACTTATCAGGCAGCTGGGCCAACTCCACTCAGTCAACTCAGTCAGTTTAGTACAGCAAGTCATGCAACTTATGAGGTAGCTGGGCCAACTCAACTCAGTCAACTCAGTCAGTTTAGTACAACAAGTCATGCAACTTATCAGGCAGCTGGGCCAACTCAACTCAGTCGGTTAAGTACATGAAGTCATGCAACTTATTAGGCAGCTGGGCCAACTTAACTCAGTCAACTCAGTCAGTTTAGTACAGCAAGTCATGCAACTTATGAGGTAGCTGGGCCAACTCAACTCAGTCAACTCAGTCGGTTTAGTACAACAAGTCATGCAACTTATTAGGCAGCTGGGCCAACTCAACTCAGTCAACTCAGTCGGTTTAGTACAACAAGTCATGCAACTTATTAGGCAGCTGGGCCAACTTAACTCAGTCAACTCAGTCGGTTTAGTACAACAAGTCATGCAACTTATTAGGCAGCTGGGCCAACTTAACTCAGTCAACTCAGTCAGTTTAGTAGAGCAAGTCATGCAACTTATGAGGTAGCTGGGCCAACTTAACTCAGTCAACTCAGTCAGTTTAGTACAGCAAGTCATGCAACTTATTAGGCAGCTGGGCCACCTTAACTCAGTCAACTCAGGCAGTTTAGTACAGGAAGTCATGCAACTTATCAGGCAGCTGGGCCAACTCAACTCAGTCAACTCAGTCAGTTTAGTACAGCAAGTCATGCAACTTATGAGGTAGCTGGGCCACCTCAACTCAGTCAACTCAGTCAGTTTAGTACAACAAGGCATGCAACTTATTAGGCAGCTGGGCCAACTTAACTCAGTCAACTCAGTCAGTTTAGTACAGCAAGTCATGCAACTTATGAGGCAGCTGGGCAAACTCAACTCAGGCAACTCAGTCAGTTTATTCAGCAAGTCATGCAACTTATCAGGCAGCTGGGTCAGTCAACTCAGTCAGTTTAGTACAGCAAGTCATGCAACTTATCAGGCAGCTGGGTCAGTCAACTCAGTCAGTTTAGTACAGCAAGTCATGCAACTAATTAGGCACCTGGGCCAACTTAACTCAGTCAACTCAGTCAGTTTAGTACAGCAAGTCATGCAACTTATGAGGCAGCTGGGCCAACTCAACTCAGGCAACTCAGTCAGTTTAGTACAGCAAGTCATGCAACTTATCAGGCAGCTGGGTCAGTCAACTCAGTCAGTTTAGTACAGCAAGTCATGCAACTTATTAGGCAGCTGGGCCAACTTAACTCAGTCAACTCAGTCGGTTTAGTACAACAAGTCATGCAACTTATTAGGCAGCTGGGCCAACTTAACTCAGTCAACTCAGTCAGTTTAGTAGAGCAAGTCATGCAACTTATCAGGCAGCTGGGCCACCTCAACTCAGTCAACTCAGTCAGTTTAGTACAGCAAGTCATGCAACTTATCAGGCAGCTGGGTCAGTCAACTCAGTCAGTTTAGTACAGCAAGTCATGCAACTTATTAGGCAGCTGGGCCAACTTAACTCAGTCAACTCAGTCGGTTTAGTACAACAAGTCATGCAACTTATTAGGCAGCTGGGCCAACTTAACTCAGTCAACTCAGTCAGTTTAGTACAGCAAGTCATGCAACTTATCAGGCAGCTGGGTCAGTCAACTCAGTCAGTTTAGTACAGCAAGTCATGCAACTTATTAGGCAGCTGGGCCAACTTAACTCAGTCAACTCAGTCAGTTTAGTACAGCAAGTCATGCAACTTATGAGGCAGCTGGGCCAACTCAACTCAGTCAACTCAGTCAGTTTAGTACAGCAAGTCATGCAACTTATTAGGCAGCTGGGCCAACTTAACTCAGTCAACTCAGTCAGTTTAGTACAGCAAGTCATGCAACTTATTAGGCAGCTGGGCCAACTCAACTCAGGCAACTCAGTCAGTTTAGTACAGCAAGTCATGCAACTTATCAGGCAGCTGGGCCAACTCAACTCAGTCGGTTTAGTACAACAAGTCATGCAACTTATTAGGCAGCTGGGCCAACTTAACTCAGTCAACTCAGTCGGTTTAGTACAACAAGTCATGCAACTTATTAGGCAGCTGGGCCAACTTAACTCAGTCAACTCAGTCAGTTTAGTAGAGCAAGTCATGCAACTTATCAGGCAGCTGGGCCACCTCAACTCAGTCAACTCAGTCAGTTTAGTGCAGCAAGTCATGCAACTTATCAGGCAGCTGGGAATCCTTAACTCAGTCAACTCAGTCAGTTTAGTACAGCAAGTCATGCAACTTATCAGGCAGCTGGGCTAACTTTACTCAGTAAACTCAGTCAGTTTAGTACAGCAAGTCATGCAACTTATCAGGCAGCTGGGCTAACTTTACTCAGTAAACTTAGTCAGTTTAGTACAGCAAGTCATGCAACTTATCAGGTTAGGCCACCTCATGCAACTTATTAGGCAGCTGGGCCAACTCAACTCAGTCAACTCAGTCAGTTTAGTACAGCAGGTCATGCAACTTATCAGGCAGCTGGGCCAACTTAACTCAGTCAACTCAGTCAGTTTAGTACAACAAGTCATGCAACTTATCAGGCAGCTGGGCCAACTCAACTCAGGCAACTCAGTCAGTTTAGTACAGCAAGTCATGCAACTTATCAGGCAGCTGGGCAAACTTAACTCAGTAAACTCAGTCAGTTTAGCACAGCAAATCATGCAATTTATCAGGCAGCTGGGCCAATTCAACTCAGTCAACTCAGTCAGGTTAGTACGGCAAGTCATGCAACTTATTAGGCAGCTGGGCCACCTTAACTCAGTCAACTCAGTCAGTTTAGTACAGCAAGTCATGCAACTTATTAGGCAGCTGGGAAACCTTAACTCAGTCAACTCAGTCAGTTTAGTGCAGCAAATCATGCAACTTATTAGGCAGCTGGGCCACCTTAACTCAGTCAACTCAGTTAGTTTAGTGCAGCAAGTCATGCAACTTATTAGGCAGCTGGGCCACCTTAACTCAGTCAACTCAGGCAGTTTAGTACAGGAAGTCATGCAACTTATCAGGCAGCTGGGCCAACTTAACTTAGTCAACTCAGTCAGTTTAGCTCAGCAAGTCATGCAACTTATGAGGTAGCTGGGCCAACTTAACTCAGTCAACTCAGTCAGTTTAGTACAGCAAGTCATGCAACTTATTAGGCAGCTGGGCCACCTTAACTCAGTCAACTCAGGCAGTTTAGTACAGGAAGTCATGCAAATTATCAGGCAGCTGGGCCAACTCAACTCAGTCAACTCAGTCAGTTTAGTACAGCAAGTCATGCAACTTATGATGTAGCTGGGCCAACTCAACTCAGTCAACTCAGTCAGTTTAGTACAACAAGTCATGCAACTTATTAGGCAGCTGGGCCAACTTAACTCAGTCAACTCAGTCAGTTTAATACAGCAAGTCATGCAACTTATGAGGCAGCTGGGCCAACTCAACTCAGGCAACTCAGTCAGTTTTTTACAGAAAGTCATGCAACTTATCAGGTAGCTGGGCCAACTTAACTCAGTCAACTCAGTCAGTTTAGTACAGCAAGTCATGCAACTTATTAGGCAGCTGGGCCAACTCAACTCAGTCAACTCAGTCAGTTAAGTACAGCAAGTCATGCAACTTATTAGGCAGCTGGGCCAACTCAACTCAGTCAACTCAGTCAGTTAAGTACAGCAAGTCATGCAACTTATCAGGCAGCTGGGCCAACTCAACTCAGTCGGTTAAGTACATGAAGTCATGCAACTTATTAGGCAGCTGGGCCAACTTAACTCAGTCAACTCAGTCAGTTTAGTACAGCAAGTCATGCAACTTATGAGGTAGCTGGGCCAACTCAACTCAGTCGGTTTAGTACAACAAGTCATGCAACTTATTAGGCAGCTGGGCCAACTTAACTCAGTCAACTCAGTCAGTTTAGTACAGCAAGTCATGCAACTTATCAGGCAGCTGGGCCAACTTAACTCAGTCAACTCAGTCAGTTTAGTAGAGCAAGTCATGCAACTTATCAGGCAGCTGGGCCACCTCAACTCAGTCAACTCAGTCAGTTTAGTGCAGCAAGTCATGCAACTTATCAGGCAGCTGGGCAACCTTAACTCAGTCAACTCAGTCAGTTTAGTACAGCAAGTCATGCAACTTATCAGGCAGCTGGGCAACCTTAACTCAGTCAACTAAGTCAGTTTAGTACAGCAAGTCATGCAACTTATCAGGCAGCTGGGCTAACTTTACTCAGTAAACTCAGTCAGTTTAGTACAGCAAGTCATGCAACTTATCAGGCAGCTGGGCCAACTTAACTCAGTCAACTCAGTCAGTTTAGTACAGCAAGTCATGCAACTTATCAGGCAGCTGGGCCAACTTAACTCAGTCAACTCAGTCAGTTTAGTAGAGCAAGTCATGCAACTTATCAGGCAGCTGGGCCACCTCAACTCAGTCAACTCAGTCAGTTTAGTGCAGCAAGTCATGCAACTTATCAGGCAGCTGGGCAACCTTAACTCAGTCAACTCAGTCAGTTTAGTACAGCAAGTCATGCAACTTATCAGGCAGCTGGGCTAACTTTACTCAGTAAACTCAGTCAGTTTAGTACAGCAAGTCATGCAACTTATCAGGCAGCTGGGCTAACTTTACTCAGTAAACTCAGTCAGTTTAGTACAGCAAGTCATGCAACTTATCAGGTTAGGCCACCTCATGCAACTTATTAGGCAGCTGGGCCAACTCAACTCAGTCAACTCAGTCAGTTTAGTACAGCAAGTCATGCAACTTATCAGGCAGCTGGGCCAACTTAACTCAGTCAACTCAGTCAGTTTAGTACAACAAGTCATGCAACTTATCAGGCAGCTGGGCCAACTCAACTCAGGCAACTCAGTCAGTTTAGTACAGCAAGTCATGCAACTTATCAGGCAGCTGGGCCAACTTAACTCAGTAAACTCAGTCAGTTTAGCACAGCAATCTTGCAATTTATCAGGCAGCTGGGCCAATTTAACTCAGTCAACTCAGTCAGTTTAGTACAGCAAGTCATGCAACTTATGAGGTAGCTGGGCTAACTCAACTCAGTCAGTTTAGTACAGCAAGTCATGCAACTTATTAGGCAGCTGGGCCAACTTAACTCAGTCAACTCAGTCAGTTTAGTACAGCAAGTCATGCAACTTATCAGGCAGCTGGGCCAACTTAGTTCAGTAAACTCAGTCAGTTTAGTACAGCAAATCATGCAATTTATCAGGCAGCTGGGCCAACTCAACTCAGTCAACTCAGTCAGTTTAGTACAGCAAGTCATCTAACTTATCAGGCAGCTGGGCCAACTTAACTCAGTCAACTCAGTCAGTTTAGTACAACAAGTCATGCAACTTATCAGGCAGCTGGGCCAACTCAACTCAGGCAACTCAGTCAGTTTAGTACAGCAAGTCATGCAACTTATCAGGCAGCTGGGCCAACTTAACTCAGTAAACTCAGTCAGTTTAGCACAGCAATCTTGCAATTTATCAGGCAGCTGGGCCAATTCAACTCAGTCAACTCAGTCAGTTTAGTACAGCAAGTCATGCAACTTATGAGGTAGCTGGGCTAACTCAACTCAGTAATCTCAGTCAGTTTAGTACGGCAAGTCATGCAACTTATCAGGCAGCTGGGCGAACTCAACTCAGTAAACTCAGTCAGTTTAGTACGGCAAGTCATGCAACTTATTAGGCAGCTGGGCTACCTTAACTCAGTCAACTCAGTCAGTTTAGTACAGCAAGTCATGCAACTTATTAGGCAGCTGGGCAACCTTAACTCAGTCAACTCAGTCAGTTTAGTGCAGCAATTCATGCAACTTATTAGGCAGCTGGGCCACCTTAACTCAGTCAACTCAGTCAGTTTAGTGCAGCAAGTCATGCAACTTATGAGGTAGCTGGGCCAACTCAACTCAGTCGGTTAAGTACAACAAGTCATGCAACTTATTAGGCAGCTGGGCCAACTTAACTCAGTCAACTCAGTCAGTTTAGTACAGCAAGTCATGCAACTTATCAGGCAGCTGGGCCAACTTAACTCAGTCAACTCAGTCAGTTTAGTAGAGCAAGTCATGCAACTTATCAGGCAGCTGGGCCACCTCAACTCAGTCAACTCAGTCAGTTTAGTGCAGCAAGTCATGCAACTTATCAGGCAGCTGGGCAACCTTAACTCAGTCAACTCAGTCAGTTTAGTACAGCAAGTCATGCAACTTATCAGGCAGCTGGGCAACCTTAACTCAGTCAACTAAGTCAGTTTAGTACAGCAAGTCATGCAACTTATCAGGCAGCTGGGCTAACTTTACTCAGTAAACACAGTCAGTTTAGTACAGCAAGTCATGCAACTTATCAGGCAGCTGGGCCAACTTAACTCAGTCAACTCAGTCAGTTTAGTACAGCAAGTCATGCAACTTATCAGGCAGCTGGGCCAACTTAACTCAGTCAACTCAGTCAGTTTAGTAGAGCAAGTCATGCAACTTATCAGGCAGCTGGGCCACCTCAACTCAGTCAACTCAGTCAGTTTAGTGCAGCAAGTCATGCAAGTTATCAGGCAGCTGGGCAACCTTAACTCAGTCAACTCAGTCAGTTTAGTACAGCAAGTCATGCAACTTATCAGGCAGCTGGGCTAACTTTACTCAGTAAACTCAGTCAGTTTAGTACAGCAAGTCATGCAACTTATCAGTAAGCTGGGCTAACTTTACTCAGTAAACTCAGTCAGTTTAGTACAGCAAGTCATGCATCTTATCAGGTAAGGCCACCTCATGCAACTTATTAGGCAGCTGGGCCAACTCAACTCAGTCAACTCAGTCAGTTTAGTACAGCAAGTCATGCAACTTATCAGGCAGCTTGGCCAACTTAACTCAGTCAACTCAGTCAGTTTAGTACAACAAGTCATGCAACTTATCAGGCAGCTGGGCCAACTCAACTAAGGCAACTCAGTCAGTTTAGTACAGCAAGTCATGCAACTTATCAGGCAGCTGGGCCAACTTAACTCAGTCAACTCAGTCAGTTTAGCACAGCAATTTTGCAATTTATCAGGCAGCTGGGCCAATTTAACTCAGTCAACTCAGTCAGTTTAGTACAGCAAGTCATGCAACTTATGAGGTAGCTGGGCTAACTCTACTCAGTCAGTTTAGTACAGCAAGTCATGCAACTTATTAGGCAGCTGGGCCAACTTAACTCAGTCAACTCCGTCAGTTTAGTACAGCAAGTCATGCAACTTATCAGGCAGCTGGGCCAACTTAGTTCAGTAAACTCAGTCAGTTTAGTACAGCAAATCATGCAATTTATCAGGCAGCTGGGCCAACTCAACTCAGTCAACTCAGTCAGTTTAGTAGAGCAAGTCATGCAACTTATCAGGCAGCTGGGCCAACTCAACTCAGTCAACTCAGTCAGTTTAGTGCAGCAAGTCATGCAACTTATCAGGCAGCTGGGCCAACTTAACTCAGTCAACTCAGTCACTTCAGTACAGCAAGTCATGCTACTTATCAGGCAGCTGGGCCAACTCAACTCAGTCAACTCAGTCAGTTTAGTGCAGCAAGTCATGCAACTTATCAGGCAGCTGGGCCACCTTAACTCAGTCAACTCAGTCAGTTTAGTGCAGCAAGTCATGCAACTTATCAGGCAGCTGGGCCAACTCAACTCAGTCAACTCAGTCAGTTTAGTGCAGCAAGTCATGCAACTTATCAGGCAGCTGGGCCAACTCAACTCAGTCAACTCAGTCAGTTTAGTACAGCAAGTCATGCAACTTATTAGGCAGCTGGGCCATCTTAACTCAGTCAACCACAGTCAGTTTAGTACAGCAAGTCATGCAACTTATCAGGCAGCTGGGCCAACTTAACTCAGTCAACTCAGTCAGTTTAGTACAGCAAGTCATGCAACTTATCAGGCAGCTGGGCCAACTTAACTCAGTCAACTCAGTCGGTTTAGTACAACAAGTCATGCAACTTATTACGCAGCTGGGCCAACTTAACTCAGTCAACTCAGTCAGTTTAGTACAGCAAGTCATGCAACTTATCAGGCAGCTGGGCCAACTCAACTCAGTCAACTCAGTCAGTTTAGTACAACAAGTCATGCAACTTATCAGGCAGCTGGGCCAACTCAACTCAGTCAACTCAGTCAGTTTAGTACAACAAGTCATGCAACTTATCAGGCAGCTGGGCCAACTTAACTCAGTCAACTCAGTCAGTTTAGTACAGCAAGTCATGCAACTTTTTGAGGTAGCTGGGCCAACTTAACTCAGTCGGTTTAGTACAACAAGTCATGCAACTTATTACGCAGCTGGGCCACCTTAACTCAGTCAACTCAGTCAGTTAAGTACAGCAAGTCATGCAACTTATTAGGCAGCTGGGCCACCTTAACTCAGTCAACTCAGTCAGTTTAGTACAGCAAGTCATGCAACTTATGAGGCAGCTGGGCCAACTCAACTCAGTCAACTCAGTCAGTTTAGTACAACAAGTCATGCAACTTATAAGGTAGCTAGGCCAACTCAACTCAGTCAACCCAGTCAGTTTAGTACAGCAAGTCATGCTACTTATCAGGCAGCTGGGCCAACTCAACTCAGTCAGTTTAGTACAACAAGTCATGCAACTTATTAGGCAGCTGGGCCAACTTAACTCAGTCAACTCAGTCAGTTTAGTACAGCAAGTCATGCAACTTATCAGGCAGCTGGGCCAACTCAACTCAGTCAACTCAGTCAGTTTAGTACAGCAAGTCATGCAACTTATCAACAGCTGCGCCACCTTAACTCAGTCAACTCAGTCAGTTTAGTACAGCAAGTCATGCAACTTATAAGCAGCTGCGCCACCTAAACTCAGTCAACTCAGTCAGTTTAGTACAGCAAGTCATGCAACTTATAAGGCAGCTGGGCCAACTTAACTCAGTCAACTCAGTCAGTTTAGTACAGCAAGTCATGCAACTTATGAGGTAGCTGGGCCAACTCAACTCAGTCGGTTTAGTACAACAAGTCATGCAACTTATTAGGCAGCTGGGCCAACTCAACTCAGTCAACTCAGTCAGTTTAGTACAGCAAGTCATGCAACTTATTAGGCAGCTGGGCCAACTCAACTCAGTCGGTTGAGTACAACAAGTCATGCAACTTATTAGGCAGCTGGGCCAACTTAACTCAGTCAACTCAGTCAGTTTAGTACAGCAAGTCATGCAACTTATGAGGTAGCTGGGCCAACTCAACTCAATCGGTTTAGTACAACAAGTCATGCAACTTATTAGGCAGCTGGGCCAACTTAACTCAGTCAACTCAGTCAGTTTAGTACAGCAAGTCATGCAACTTATCAGGCAGCTGGGCCAACTTAACTCAGTCAACTCAGTCAGTTTAGTAGAGCAAGTCATGCAACTTATCAGGCAGCTGGGCCACCTCAACTCAGTCAACTCAGTCAGTTAAGTGCAGCAAGTCATGCAACTTATCAGGCAGCTGGGCAACCTTAACTCAGTCAACTCAGTCAGTTTAGTACAGCAAGTCATGCAACTTATCAGGCAGCTGGGCTAACTTTACTCAGTAAACTCAGTCAGTTTAGTACAGCAAGTCATGCAACTTATCAGGCAGCTGGGCTAACTTTACTCAGTAAACTCAGTCAGTTTAGTACAGCAAGTCATGCAACTTATCAGGTTAGGCCACCTCATGCAACTTATTAGGCAGCTGGGCCAACTCATTTCAGTCAACTCAGTCAGTTTAGTACAGCAAGTCATGCAACTTATCAGGCAGCTGGGCCAACTTAACTCAGTCAACTCAGTCTGTTTAGTACAACAAGTCATGCAACTTATCAGGCAGCTGGGCCAACTCAACTCAGGCAACTCAGTCAGTTTAGTACAGCAAGTCATGCAACTTATCAGGCAGCTGGGCCAACTTAACTCAGTAAACTCAGTCAGTTTAGCACAGCAAATCATGCAATTTATCAGGCAGCTGGGCCAATTCAACTCAGTCAACTCAGTCAGTTTAGTACGGCAAGTCATGCAACTTATTAGGCAGCTGGGCCACCTTAACTCAGTCAACTCAGGCAGTTTAGTACAGGAAGTCATGCAACTTATCAGGCAGCTGGGCCAACTCCACTCAGTCAACTCAGTCAGTTTAGTACAGCAAGTCATGCAACTTATGAGGTAGCTGGGCCAACTCAACTCAGTCAACTCAGTCAGTTTAGTACAACAAGTCATGCAACTTATCAGGCAGCTGGGCCAACTCAACTCAGTCGGTTAAGTACATGAAGTCATGCAACTTATTAGGCAGCTGGGCCAACTTAACTCAGTCAACTCAGTCAGTTTAGTACAGCAAGTCATGCAACTTATGAGGTAGCTGGGCCAACTCAACTCAGTCAACTCAGTCGGTTTAGTACAACAAGTCATGCAACTTATTAGGCAGCTGGGCCAACTCAACTCAGTCAACTCAGTCGGTTTAGTACAACAAGTCATGCAACTTATTAGGCAGCTGGGCCAACTTAACTCAGTCAACTCAGTCGGTTTAGTACAACAAGTCATGCAACTTATTAGGCAGCTGGGCCAACTTAACTCAGTCAACTCAGTCAGTTTAGTAGAGCAAGTCATGCAACTTATGAGGTAGCTGGGCCAACTTAACTCAGTCAACTCAGTCAGTTTAGTACAGCAAGTCATGCAACTTATTAGGCAGCTGGGCCACCTTAACTCAGTCAACTCAGGCAGTTTAGTACAGGAAGTCATGCAACTTATCAGGCAGCTGGGCCAACTCAACTCAGTCAACTCAGTCAGTTTAGTACAGCAAGTCATGCAACTTATGAGGTAGCTGGGCCACCTCAACTCAGTCAACTCAGTCAGTTTAGTACAACAAGGCATGCAACTTATTAGGCAGCTGGGCCAACTTAACTCAGTCAACTCAGTCAGTTTAGTACAGCAAGTCATGCAACTTATGAGGCAGCTGGGCAAACTCAACTCAGGCAACTCAGTCAGTTTATTCAGCAAGTCATGCAACTTATCAGGCAGCTGGGTCAGTCAACTCAGTCAGTTTAGTACAGCAAGTCATGCAACTTATCAGGCAGCTGGGTCAGTCAACTCAGTCAGTTTAGTACAGCAAGTCATGCAACTAATTAGGCACCTGGGCCAACTTAACTCAGTCAACTCAGTCAGTTTAGTACAGCAAGTCATGCAACTTATGAGGCAGCTGGGCCAACTCAACTCAGGCAACTCAGTCAGTTTAGTACAGCAAGTCATGCAACTTATCAGGCAGCTGGGTCAGTCAACTCAGTCAGTTTAGTACAGCAAGTCATGCAACTTATTAGGCAGCTGGGCCAACTTAACTCAGTCAACTCAGTCGGTTTAGTACAACAAGTCATGCAACTTATTAGGCAGCTGGGCCAACTTAACTCAGTCAACTCAGTCAGTTTAGTAGAGCAAGTCATGCAACTTATCAGGCAGCTGGGCCACCTCAACTCAGTCAACTCAGTCAGTTTAGTACAGCAAGTCATGCAACTTATCAGGCAGCTGGGTCAGTCAACTCAGTCAGTTTAGTACAGCAAGTCATGCAACTTATTAGGCAGCTGGGCCAACTTAACTCAGTCAACTCAGTCGGTTTAGTACAACAAGTCATGCAACTTATTAGGCAGCTGGGCCAACTTAACTCAGTCAACTCAGTCAGTTTAGTACAGCAAGTCATGCAACTTATCAGGCAGCTGGGTCAGTCAACTCAGTCAGTTTAGTACAGCAAGTCATGCAACTTATTAGGCAGCTGGGCCAACTTAACTCAGTCAACTCAGTCAGTTTAGTACAGCAAGTCATGCAACTTATGAGGCAGCTGGGCCAACTCAACTCAGTCAACTCAGTCAGTTTAGTACAGCAAGTCATGCAACTTATTAGGCAGCTGGGCCAACTTAACTCAGTCAACTCAGTCAGTTTAGTACAGCAAGTCATGCAACTTATTAGGCAGCTGGGCCAACTCAACTCAGGCAACTCAGTCAGTTTAGTACAGCAAGTCATGCAACTTATCAGGCAGCTGGGCCAACTCAACTCAGTCGGTTTAGTACAACAAGTCATGCAACTTATTAGGCAGCTGGGCCAACTTAACTCAGTCAACTCAGTCGGTTTAGTACAACAAGTCATGCAACTTATTAGGCAGCTGGGCCAACTTAACTCAGTCAACTCAGTCAGTTTAGTAGAGCAAGTCATGCAACTTATCAGGCAGCTGGGCCACCTCAACTCAGTCAACTCAGTCAGTTTAGTGCAGCAAGTCATGCAACTTATCAGGCAGCTGGGAATCCTTAACTCAGTCAACTCAGTCAGTTTAGTACAGCAAGTCATGCAACTTATCAGGCAGCTGGGCTAACTTTACTCAGTAAACTCAGTCAGTTTAGTACAGCAAGTCATGCAACTTATCAGGCAGCTGGGCTAACTTTACTCAGTAAACTTAGTCAGTTTAGTACAGCAAGTCATGCAACTTATCAGGTTAGGCCACCTCATGCAACTTATTAGGCAGCTGGGCCAACTCAACTCAGTCAACTCAGTCAGTTTAGTACAGCAGGTCATGCAACTTATCAGGCAGCTGGGCCAACTTAACTCAGTCAACTCAGTCAGTTTAGTACAACAAGTCATGCAACTTATCAGGCAGCTGGGCCAACTCAACTCAGGCAACTCAGTCAGTTTAGTACAGCAAGTCATGCAACTTATCAGGCAGCTGGGCAAACTTAACTCAGTAAACTCAGTCAGTTTAGCACAGCAAATCATGCAATTTATCAGGCAGCTGGGCCAATTCAACTCAGTCAACTCAGTCAGGTTAGTACGGCAAGTCATGCAACTTATTAGGCAGCTGGGCCACCTTAACTCAGTCAACTCAGTCAGTTTAGTACAGCAAGTCATGCAACTTATTAGGCAGCTGGGAAACCTTAACTCAGTCAACTCAGTCAGTTTAGTGCAGCAAATCATGCAACTTATTAGGCAGCTGGGCCACCTTAACTCAGTCAACTCAGTTAGTTTAGTGCAGCAAGTCATGCAACTTATTAGGCAGCTGGGCCACCTTAACTCAGTCAACTCAGGCAGTTTAGTACAGGAAGTCATGCAACTTATCAGGCAGCTGGGCCAACTTAACTTAGTCAACTCAGTCAGTTTAGCTCAGCAAGTCATGCAACTTATGAGGTAGCTGGGCCAACTTAACTCAGTCAACTCAGTCAGTTTAGTACAGCAAGTCATGCAACTTATTAGGCAGCTGGGCCACCTTAACTCAGTCAACTCAGGCAGTTTAGTACAGGAAGTCATGCAAATTATCAGGCAGCTGGGCCAACTCAACTCAGTCAACTCAGTCAGTTTAGTACAGCAAGTCATGCAACTTATGATGTAGCTGGGCCAACTCAACTCAGTCAACTCAGTCAGTTTAGTACAACAAGTCATGCAACTTATTAGGCAGCTGGGCCAACTTAACTCAGTCAACTCAGTCAGTTTAATACAGCAAGTCATGCAACTTATGAGGCAGCTGGGCCAACTCAACTCAGGCAACTCAGTCAGTTTTTTACAGAAAGTCATGCAACTTATCAGGTAGCTGGGCCAACTTAACTCAGTCAACTCAGTCAGTTTAGTACAGCAAGTCATGCAACTTATTAGGCAGCTGGGCCAACTCAACTCAGTCAACTCAGTCAGTTAAGTACAGCAAGTCATGCAACTTATTAGGCAGCTGGGCCAACTCAACTCAGTCAACTCAGTCAGTTAAGTACAGCAAGTCATGCAACTTATCAGGCAGCTGGGCCAACTCAACTCAGTCGGTTAAGTACATGAAGTCATGCAACTTATTAGGCAGCTGGGCCAACTTAACTCAGTCAACTCAGTCAGTTTAGTACAGCAAGTCATGCAACTTATGAGGTAGCTGGGCCAACTCAACTCAGTCGGTTTAGTACAACAAGTCATGCAACTTATTAGGCAGCTGGGCCAACTTAACTCAGTCAACTCAGTCAGTTTAGTACAGCAAGTCATGCAACTTATCAGGCAGCTGGGCCAACTTAACTCAGTCAACTCAGTCAGTTTAGTAGAGCAAGTCATGCAACTTATCAGGCAGCTGGGCCACCTCAACTCAGTCAACTCAGTCAGTTTAGTGCAGCAAGTCATGCAACTTATCAGGCAGCTGGGCAACCTTAACTCAGTCAACTCAGTCAGTTTAGTACAGCAAGTCATGCAACTTATCAGGCAGCTGGGCAACCTTAACTCAGTCAACTAAGTCAGTTTAGTACAGCAAGTCATGCAACTTATCAGGCAGCTGGGCCAACTTAACTCAGTCAACTCAGTCAGTTTAGTACAACAAGTCATGCAACTTATCAGGCAGCTGGGCCAACTCAACTCAGGCAACTCAGTCAGTTTAGTACAGCAAGTCATGCAACTTATCAGGCAGCTGGGCCAACTTAACTCAGTAAACTCAGTCAGTTTAGCACAGCAATCTTGCAATTTATCAGGCAGCTGGGCCAATTTAACTCAGTCAACTCAGTCAGTTTAGTACAGCAAGTCATGCAACTTATGAGGTAGCTGGGCTAACTCAACTCAGTCAGTTTAGTACAGCAAGTCATGCAACTTATTAGGCAGCTGGGCCAACTTAACTCAGTCAACTCAGTCAGTTTAGTACAGCAAGTCATGCAACTTATCAGGCAGCTGGGCCAACTTAGTTCAGTAAACTCAGTCAGTTTAGTACAGCAAATCATGCAATTTATCAGGCAGCTGGGCCAACTCAACTCAGTCAACTCAGTCAGTTTAGTACAGCAAGTCATCTAACTTATCAGGCAGCTGGGCCAACTTAACTCAGTCAACTCAGTCAGTTTAGTACAACAAGTCATGCAACTTATCAGGCAGCTGGGCCAACTCAACTCAGGCAACTCAGTCAGTTTAGTACAGCAAGTCATGCAACTTATCAGGCAGCTGGGCCAACTTAACTCAGTAAACTCAGTCAGTTTAGCACAGCAATCTTGCAATTTATCAGGCAGCTGGGCCAATTCAACTCAGTCAACTCAGTCAGTTTAGTACAGCAAGTCATGCAACTTATGAGGTAGCTGGGCTAACTCAACTCAGTAATCTCAGTCAGTTTAGTACGGCAAGTCATGCAACTTATCAGGCAGCTGGGCGAACTCAACTCAGTAAACTCAGTCAGTTTAGTACGGCAAGTCATGCAACTTATTAGGCAGCTGGGCTACCTTAACTCAGTCAACTCAGTCAGTTTAGTACAGCAAGTCATGCAACTTATTAGGCAGCTGGGCAACCTTAACTCAGTCAACTCAGTCAGTTTAGTGCAGCAATTCATGCAACTTATTAGGCAGCTGGGCCACCTTAACTCAGTCAACTCAGTCAGTTTAGTGCAGCAAGTCATGCAACTTATGAGGTAGCTGGGCCAACTCAACTCAGTCGGTTTAGTACAACAAGTCATGCAACTTATTAGGCAGCTGGGCCAACTTAACTCAGTCAACTCAGTCAGTTTAGTACAGCAAGTCATGCAACTTATCAGGCAGCTGGGCCAACTTAACTCAGTCAACTCAGTCAGTTTAGTAGAGCAAGTCATGCAACTTATCAGGCAGCTGGGCCACCTCAACTCAGTCAACTCAGTCAGTTTAGTGCAGCAAGTCATGCAACTTATCAGGCAGCTGGGCAACCTTAACTCAGTCAACTCAGTCAGTTTAGTACAGCAAGTCATGCAACTTATCAGGCAGCTGGGCAACCTTAACTCAGTCAACTAAGTCAGTTTAGTACAGCAAGTCATGCAACTTATCAGGCAGCTGGGCTAACTTTACTCAGTAAACTCAGTCAGTTTAGTACAGCAAGTCATGCAACTTATCAGGCAGCTGGGCCAACTTAACTCAGTCAACTCAGTCAGTTTAGTACAGCAAGTCATGCAACTTATCAGGCAGCTGGGCCAACTTAACTCAGTCAACTCAGTCAGTTTAGTAGAGCAAGTCATGCAACTTATCAGGCAGCTGGGCCACCTCAACTCAGTCAACTCAGTCAGTTTAGTGCAGCAAGTCATGCAAGTTATCAGGCAGCTGGGCAACCTTAACTCAGTCAACTCAGTCAGTTTAGTACAGCAAGTCATGCAACTTATCAGGCAGCTGGGCTAACTTTACTCAGTAAACTCAGTCAGTTTAGTACAGCAAGTCATGCAACTTATCAGTAAGCTGGGCTAACTTTACTCAGTAAACTCAGTCAGTTTAGTACAGCAAGTCATGCATCTTATCAGGTAAGGCCACCTCATGCAACTTATTAGGCAGCTGGGCCAACTCAACTCAGTCAACTCAGTCAGTTTAGTACAGCAAGTCATGCAACTTATCAGGCAGCTTGGCCAACTTAACTCAGTCAACTCAGTCAGTTTAGTACAACAAGTCATGCAACTTATCAGGCAGCTGGGCCAACTCAACTAAGGCAACTCAGTCAGTTTAGTACAGCAAGTCATGCAACTTATCAGGCAGCTGGGCCAACTTAACTCAGTCAACTCAGTCAGTTTAGCACAGCAATTTTGCAATTTATCAGGCAGCTGGGCCAATTTAACTCAGTCAACTCAGTCAGTTTAGTACAGCAAGTCATGCAACTTATGAGGTAGCTGGGCTAACTCTACTCAGTCAGTTTAGTACAGCAAGTCATGCAACTTATTAGGCAGCTGGGCCAACTTAACTCAGTCAACTCCGTCAGTTTAGTACAGCAAGTCATGCAACTTATCAGGCAGCTGGGCCAACTTAGTTCAGTAAACTCAGTCAGTTTAGTACAGCAAATCATGCAATTTATCAGGCAGCTGGGCCAACTCAACTCAGTCAACTCAGTCAGTTTAGTACAGCAAGTCATGCAACTTATCAGGCAGCTGGGCCAACTTAACTCAGTCAACTCAGTCAGTTTAGTACAACAAGTCATGCAACTTATCAGGCAGCTGGGCCAACTCAACTCAGGCAACTCAGTCAGTTTAGTACAGCAAGTCATGCAACTTATCAGGCAGCTGGGCCAACTTAACTCAGTAAACTCAGTCAGTTTAGCACAGCAATCTTGCAATTTATCAGGCAGCTGGGCCAATTCAACTCAGTCAACTCAGTCAGTTTAGTACAGCAAGTCATGCAACTTATGAGGTAGCTGGGCTAACTCAACTCAGTAAACTCAGTCAGTTTAGTACGGCAAGTCATGCAACTTATCAGGCAGCTGGGCGAACTCAACTCAGTAAACTCAGTCAGTTTAGTACGGCAAGTCATGCAACTTATTAGGCAGCTGGGCTACCTTAACTCAGTCAACTCAGTCAGTTTAGTACAGCAAGTCATGCAACTTATTAGGCAGCTGGGCAACCTTAACTTAGTCAACTCAGTCAGTTTAGTGCAGCAATTCATGCAACTTATTAGGCAGCTGGGCCACCTTTACTCAGTCAACTCAGTCAGTTTAGTGCAGCAAGTCATGCAACTTATTAGGCAGCTGGGCCACCTTAACTCAGTCAACTCAGGCAGTTTAGTACAGGAAGTCATGCAACTTATCCGGCAGCTGGGCCAACTCAACTCAATCAACTCAGTCAGTTTAGTACAGCAAGTCATGCAACTTATGAGGTAGCTGGGCCAACTTAACTCAGTCAACTCAGTCAGTTTAGTACATCAAGTCATGCAACTTATTAGGCAGCTGGGCCACCTTAACTCAGTCAACTCAGGCAGTTTAGTACAGGAAGTCATGCAACTTATCAGGCAGCTGGGCCAACTCAACTCAGTCAACTCAGTCAGTTTAGTACAGCAAGTCATGCAACTTATGAGGTAGCTGGGCCAACTCAACTCAGTCAACTCAGTCAGTTTAGTACAACAAGTCATGCAACTTATTAGGCAGCTGGGCCAACTTAACTCAGTCAACTCAGTCAGTTTAGTACAGCAAGTCATGCAACTTATCAGGTAGCTGGGCTAACTTAACTCAGTCAACTCAGTCAGTTTAGTACAGCAAGTCATGCAACTTATTAGGCAGCTGGGCCAACTCAACTCAGTCAACTCAGTCAGTTTAGTACAGCAAGTCATGCAACTTATTAGGCAGCTGGGCCAACTCAACTCAGTCAACTCAGTCAGTTTAGTACAGCAAGTCATGCAACTTATCAGGCAGCTGGGCCAACTTAATTTAGTCAACTCAGTCAGTTTAGTACAGCAAGTCATGCAACTTATCAGGCAGCTGGGCCAACTTCACTCAGTCAACTCAGTTAGTTTAGTACAGCAAGTCATGCAACTTAGCAGGCAGCTGGATCAACTTAACTCAGTCTACTCAGTCAGTTTAGTACAGCAAGTCATGCAACTTATCAGGCAGCTGGGCCAACTTAACTCAGTAAACTCAGTCAGTTTAGTACAGCAAGTCATGCAACTTATTAGGCAGCTGTGCCAACTCAACTCAGTCAACTCAGTCAGTTTAGTACAGCAAGTCATGCAATTTATCAGGCAGCTGGGCCAACTCAACTCAGTCAACTCAGTCAGTTTAGTTCAGCAATTCATGCAACTTATGAGGCAGCTGGGCCAACTTAACTTAGTCAACTCAGTCAGTTTAGTGCAGCAAGTCATGCAACTTATCAGGCAGCTGGGCTAACTTTACTCAGTAAACTCAGTCAGTTTAGTACAGCAAGTCATGCAACTTATTAGGCAGCTGGGCCAACTCAACTCAGTCAACTCAGTCAGTTTAGTGCAGCAAGTCATGCAACTTATTAGGCAGCTGGGCCAACTCAACTCAGTCAACTCAGTCAGTTTAGTACAGCAAGTCATGCAACTTATCAGGCAGCTGGGCCAACTTAACTCAGTAAACTCAGTGAGTTTAGTACAGCAAGTCATGCAACTTATTAGGCAGCTGGGCCAACTCAACTTAGTCAACTCAGTCAGTTTAGTACAGCAAGTCATGCAACTTATCAGGCAGCTGGGCCAACTTAACTCAGTCAACTCAGTCAGTTTAGTGCAGCAAGTCATGCAACTTATCAGGCAGCTGGGCCAACTTAACTCAGTAAACTCAGTCAGTTTAGTACAGCAAGTCATGCAACTTATTAGGCAGCTGGGCCAACTCAACTCAGTCAACTAAGTCAGTTAAGTACAGCAAGTCATGCAACTTATTAGGCAGCTGGGCCAACTCAACGCAGTCAACTCAGTCAGTTTAGTACAGCAAGTCATGCAACTTATTAGGCAGCTGGGCCAACTCAACTCAGTCAACTCAGTCAGTTTAGTACAGCAAGTCATGCAACTTATGAGGCAGCTGGGCCAACTTAACCCAGTCAACTCAGTCAGTTTAGTACAGCAAGTCATGCAACTTATCAGGCAGCTGGGCCAACTTAACTCAGTCAACTCAGTCAGTTTAGTACAGCAAGTCATGCAACTTATTAGGCAGCTGGGCCAACTTAACCTAGTCAACTCAGTCAGTTTAGTACAGCAAGTCATGCAACTTATCAGGCAGCTGGGCCAACTTAATTCAGTAAACTCAGTCAGTTTAGTACAGCAAGTCATGCAACTTATCAGGCAGCTGGGCCAACTTAATTCAGTAAACTCAGTCAGTTTAGTACAGCAAGTCATGCAACTTATCAGGCAGCTGGGCCAACTTAATTCAGTAAACTCAGTCAGTTTAGTACAGCAAGTCATGCAACTTATCAGGCAGCTGGGCCAACTTAATTCAGTAAACTCAGTCAGTTTAGTACAGCAAGTCATGCAACTTATCAGGCAGCTGGGCCAACTTAATTCAGTAAACTCAGTCAGTTTAGTACAGCAAGTCATGCAACTTATCAGGCAGCTGGGCCAACTCAACTCAGTCAACTCAGTCAGTTTAGTACAGCAAGTCATGCAACTTATCAGGCAGCTGGGCCAACTCAACTCAGTCAACTCAGTCAGTTTAGTACAGCAAGTCATGCAACTTATCAGGCAGCTGGGCCAACTTAATTCAGTAAACTCAGTCAGTTTAGTACAGCAAGTCATGCAACTTATCAGGCAGCTGGGCCAACTCAACTCAGTCAACTCAGTCAGTTTAGTACAGCAAGTCATGCAACTTATCAGGCAGCTGGGCCAACTCAACTCAGTCAACTCAGTCAGTTTAGTACAGCAAGTCATGCAACTTATCAGGCAGCTGGGCCAACTTAGCTCTGAGTTAGCCAATTCCCTAACGTTATCAAAACACCGTCCAGAATTTTACGTTTTTGCACCATATCCTAAAAACGATGCATAACATTGATAACGAGAAATTATAGCTGGATTTGTTTTCAAAAGAAGTCGGCATGAATGTCCAATATATGTTATTGTAAATTGTAAATCAGAATTTGTAACTACATAGAATATGAATTAACTTTTAATGAATGAACAACTCTGAAACACACATCTTCGTCATAAGGGAATCAACATTATTGGGGGGTGGGGGGGGCTTCTTTACGCCAATATCTTACCCATTCTTTATTGTGAATCTATAATAACAGTCATAATGCCGCGATTGCTTGGATTTTCAAATAATCTAGACTCCCTAAAATTGAAAGTTTTCACGTTGTGTGGGTATTGTTTTTATCCCCTTACTACATCAAAATGGAATTATTAAATGTGGATTGGATCACAAGTCACGTAGAAACAGTTATCAAAGAGACAGTGAGACTATATAATGTGGATTGGATCACAAGTCACGTAGAAACAGTTATCAAAGAGACAGTGAGACTATATAATGTGGATTGGATCACAAGTCACGTAGAAACAGTTATCAAAGAGACAGTGAGACTATATAATGTGGATTGGATCACAAGTCACGTAGAAACAGTTATCAAAGAGACAGTGAGACTATATAATGTGGATTGGATCACAAGTCACGTAGAAACAGTTATCAAAGAGACAGTGAGACTATATAATGTGGATTGGATCACGAGTCACGTAGAAACAGTTATCAAAGAGACAGTGAGACAATATAATGTGGATTGGATCACAAGTCACGTAGAAACAGTTATCAAAGAGACAGTGAGACTATATAATGTGGATTGGATCACAAGTCACGTAGAAACAGTTATCATAGAGACAGTGAGACTATATAATGTGGATTGGATCACAAGTCACGTAGAAACAGTTATCAAAGAGACAGTGAGACTATATAATGTGGATTCAGTGAGACTATATAATGTGGATTGGATCACAAGTCACGTAGAAACAGTTATCAAAGAGACAGTGAGACTATATAATGTGGATTGGATCACAAGTCACGTAGAAACAGTTATCAAAGAGACAGTGAGACTATATAATGTGGATTGGATCACAAGTCACGTAGAAACAGTTATCATAGAGACAGTGAGACTATATAATGTGGATTGGATCACAAGTCACGTTGAAACAGTTATCAAAGAGACAGTGAGACTATATAATGTGGATTGGATCACAAGTCACGTAGAAACAGTTAACAAAGAGACAGTGAGACTATATGATGTGGATTGGATCACAAGTCACGTAGAAACAGTTAACAAAGAGACAGTGAGACTATATGATGTGGATTGGATCACAAGTCACGTAGAAACAGTTATCAAAGAGACAGTGAGACTATATAATGTGGATTGGATCACAAGTCACGTAGAAACAGTTATCAAAGAGACAGTGAGACTATATAATGTGGATTGGATCACAAGTCACGTAGAAACAGTTATCATAGAGACAGTGAGACTATATAATGTGGATTAGATCACAAGTCACGTAGAAACAGTTATCAAGGAGACAGTGAGGCTATATAATGTGTATTGGATCACAAGTCACGTAGAAACAGTTATCAAAGAGACAGTGAGACTATATAATGTGGATTGGATCACAAGTCACGTAGAAACAGTTATCAAGGAGACAGTGAGACTATATAATGTGGATTGGATCACAAGTCACGTAGAAACAGTTATCAAAGAGACAGTGAGACTATATAATGTGGATTGGATCACAAGTCACGTAGAAACAGTTATCAAAGAGACAGTGAGACTATATAATGTGGATTGGATCACAAGTCACGTAGAAACCGTTATCAAAGAGACAGTGAGACTATATAATTTGGATTGGATCACAAGTCACGTAGAAACAGTTATCAAAGAGACAGTGAGACTATATAATGTGGATTGGATCACAAGTCACGTAGAAACAGTTATCAAAGAGACAGTGAGACTATATAATGTGGATTGGATCACAAGTCACGTAGAAACAGTTATCAAAGAGACAGTGAGACTATATAATGTGGATTGGATCACAAGTCACGTAGAAACAGTTATCAACGAGACAGTGAGACTATATAATGTGGATTGGATCACAAGTCACGTAGAAACAGTTATCAAAGAGACAGTGAGACTATATAATGTGGATTGGATCACAAGTCACGAAGAAACAGTTATCAAAGAGACAGTGAGACTATATAATGTGGATTGGATCACAAGTCACGTAGAAACAGTTATCAAAGAGACAGTGAGACTATATAATGTGGATTGGATCACAAGTCACGTAGAAACAGTTATCAAAGAGACAGTGAGACTATATAATGTGGATTGGATCACAAGTCACGTAGAAACAGTTATCAAAGAGACAGTGAGACTATATAATGTGGATTGGATCACAAGTCACGTAGAAACAGTTATCATAGAGACAGTGAGACTATATAATGTGGATTGGATCACAAGTCACGTAGAAACAGTTATCAAAGAGACAGTGAGACTATATAATGTGGATTGGATCACAAGTCACGTAGAAACAGTTATCAAAGAGACAGTGAGACTTTATAATGTGGTTTGGATCACAAGTCACGTAGAAACAGTTATCAAAGAGACAGTGAGACTATATAATGTGGATTGGATCACAAGTCACGTAGAAACAGTTATCAAAGAGACAGTGAGACTATATAATGTGGATTGGATCACAAGTCACGTAGAAACAGTTATCAAAGAGACAGTGAGACTATATAATGTGGATTGGATCACAAGTCACGTAGAAACAGTTATCAAAGAGACAGTGAGACTATATAATGTGGATTGGATCACAAGTCACGTAGAAACAGTTATCAAAGAGACAGTGAGACTATATAATGTGGATTGGATCACAAGTCACGTAGAAACAGTTATCAAAGAGACAGTGAGACTATATAATTTGGATTGGATCACAAGTCACGTAGAAACAGTTATCAAAGAGACAGTGAGACTATATAATGTGGATTGGATCACAAGTCACGTAGAAACAGTTATTAAAGAGACAGTGAGACTATATAATGTGGATTGGATCACAAGTCACGTAGAAACAGTTAACAAAGGGACAGTGAGACTATATAATCCGATGTGGTACCTCAGAAACGGATACCGACGATTTCGGACACCAAAACAATTATGTTCGCTCTCGACCGGACTTGTTGTGATCTGTACACAAGATATGGAGTAGTAGAATAGAGGTCGTCGTAAGGCTTCGGTGGCTCAATCGCTCAATGATGTCAGCGTAAACGGAAATACTTTCAGTTCGAGCGCAGATTCTGGGCCGCTATTTGTGGTCTGTTAAAAACACGACCTACATGGATTTGGATTCGGTTCGGCGAAATAAAATAAGTTACAAAATAGGGGCCCAGGGATGACTTATATCGTCTGAATAATGTGCCATACACAAATCGTATACATAGACCCTATTATTGGTATAGCTTCTATTAACTTCTTATATATGCCTACCAAATATATTGTTAACACACATTTGATTAAGAGTACGTTTTAGAACACATCTATGAATGTCTTATTTGAGTTTGTGTGGAACGTTTCAGCCAAAGCAACCCTCACAGGCACTTCTCTCTCACTCTCATTGGCTCAAAGCGTTTTGTCGTCACGCAGTCTGGCCGCTCGTCCAACAATATCGGTGGCGTGTGGGACTAAAGTACGTTATATTAGCTGACGGGGAGATCAGGCGGGCCTATCAGCTGTGCGTGTGCGTGTGCTTGCGGGGGGGGTCCAAAGCTTCGGCTTCGTTCGTTTAGCAATACGTACGACGATAATGCAATATACATTATATCGACAAATAAAAGTCATTTTATTGCTGCATTGAAAGCATCCTCGGTTAAAATAGTAATGATATTAAACATCACCGAAACCGTTCCAGGATGTTCATCCGCGTCTCACAAACCAAACAATCCAGTACACAAACAAGTCTATCAGTATATAATATTTAAGTGTTCAATGTACCTCACTCGTTTCCCTGCACATCCACAGAGAACAAGTACCGAGTATATTAGTATATTAGTGCAGGCAGCTCAACTTGTACTTACTTTGTATTTTCCTCTGACTTCGCCGATGAATCCATACCTGAAACAAAGAAAACAAAGAATAGTTAATTACGAGCGAAGCGGGCGGTGCTTACATTTATGGCACTCGGTCGTTTTGGTTTGTTTCTTTTTATGGTCGCTATAGCCGCCCGAAGATCCGAAGATCGCTATAGCCGCCCGAAGATCCGAAGATCGCTATAGCCACCCGAAGATCCGAAGATCGCTATAGCCACCCGAAGATCCGAAGATCGCTATAGCCACCCGAAGATCCGAAGATCGCTATAGCCGCCCGAAGATCCGAAGATCGCTATAGCCGCCCGAAGATCCGAAGATCGCTATAGCCGCCCGAAGATCCGAAGATCGCTATAGCCACCCGAAGATCCGAAGATCGCTATAGCCGCCCGAAGATCCGAAGATCGCTATAGCCGCCTGTAGATCCGAAGATCGCTATAGCCGCCCGAAGATCCGAAGATCGCTATAGCCGCCTGTAGATCCGAAGATCGCTATAGCCGCCCGAAGATCCGAAGATCGCTATAGCCACCCGAAGATCCGAAGATCGCTATAGCCGCCTGTAGATCCGAAGATCGCTATAGCCGCCTGTAGATCCGAAGATCGCTATAGGCTTCGGCCACACAGGATCCGTTCCGGCGCGTGCAGCACGTCTTCACCCGTCTTCTTCCGTCTTGCGTCTTGTCCGGCTTTTTGGGGGTGGCCACACAAGATCCGGTTTGCGTGCGTTCAGTCTCCATCATGGCTTCAACAAGTATTGTGCGCAAATTACTTCTTTCAGAGAAGTTAGAGTTAAAATTGAATGTTTTTGATGAGAGATTGTGGGTTCACGACATTTGTGCTGACAGGCAAGATGTTGGTGAATATCACACTTTATTTCCGAAACTTTTAATGCACCAGGAAAAATGTTTTGAATATTTTCGAATGTCGAAAGATACTTTCTATCTTATTCATAACAGCATACAGGACAAGATTAAAAAGGTGAAATTAAACTACCGTGATCCAATTTCTACCGAAGAAAGACTAGCAGTTACATTAAGGTAAGAACTTTACTGCTTAGTGCTAATTTATCGTGATTATCATTATCATTATTATTATCATTATTATTATTATTAATATTATTATTATTATTATTATTATTATTATTATTATTATTATTATTATTATTATTATTATTATTATTTTACTTTTTTTATTTCTATTATTATTATTATTATTATTTTACTTTTTTTATTTCTATTATTATTATTATTATTATTATTATTATTATTATTATTATTATTATTATTATTATTGTTATTATTATTATTATTATTATTGTTATTATTTTTATTAATCATTATTATTATTATCATCATCATCATCATCATCATCATCATCATCATCATCATCATCATCATCATCATCATCATCATCATCATCATCATCATCATCATCATCATCATCATCATCATCATCATCATCATCATCATCATCATCATCATCATCATCATCATCATCATCATCATCATCATCATCATCATCATCATCATCATCATCATCATCATCATCATCATCATCATCATCATCATCATCATCATCATCATCATCATCATCATCATCATCATCATCATCATCATCATCATCATCATCATCATCATCATCATCATCATCATCATCATCATCATCATCATCATCATCATCATCATCATCATCATCATCATCATCATCATCATCATCATCATCATCATCATCATCATCATCATCATCATCATCATCATCATCATCATCATCATCATCATCATCATCATCATCATCATCATCATCATCATCATCATCATCATCATCATCATCATCATCATCATCATCATCATCATCATCATCATCATCATCATCATCATCATCATCATCATCATCATCATCATCATCATCATCATCATCATCATCATCATCATCATCATCATCATCATCATCATCATCATCATCATCATCATCATCATCATCATCATCATCATCATCATCATCATCATCATCATCATCATCATCATCATCATCATCATCATCATCATCATCATCATCATCATCATCATCATCATCATCATCATCATCATCATCATCATCATCATCATCATCATCATCATCATCATCATCATCATCATCATCATCATCATCATCATCATCATCATCATCATCATCATCATCATCATCATCATCATCATCATCATCATCATCATCATCATCATCATCATCATCATCATCATCATCATCATCATCATCATCATCATCATCATCATCATCATCATCATCATCATCATCATCATCATCATCATCATCATCATCATCATCATCATCATCATCATCATCATCATCATCATCATCATCATCATCATCATCATCATCATCATCATCATCATCATCATCATCATCATCATCATCATCATCATCATCATCATCATCATCATCATCATCATCATCATCATCATCATCATCATCATCATCATCATCATCATCATCATCATCATCATCATCATCATCATGATGATGAACTATATGTTTTTTTGTTTTTTTTTCATCCAGATAAGGATAAATAACGTACGTAACAAAAATTAACGTTTTTACTCGCTACTCCTACTCCAAACATTCTAGATTATTTTATCGATCTGGCTTACGACACTGTCTGACGTACAACAAGTCATTGTTGTAGACACCCCGGGGACAACCTCTCGAAACGGGTCAATCCTCTATCGCGGATTGGCTCATTTCAAGAAGGCTGTGAGACTACCTAGCGACTTGGCTTAAGGGTGGAACTATAGGTATTTTTGTTTTTTGTTTTTTTTATTATTTATTGCATTACATTGCATAAAATAAGTCCCTTGGGTAAACGAAATAATAGCTAACAGCAATACGTTTCAAATCAGTTAATTTTATTATTTGCCATTATGTATCAATAACATTTGGTGTGGGTGAAAATGAATGTTTTATTATTTTAATCAAAGATTTCCAATTTTGATGACAAACGCTTTGAAAATGAATCAAGACAATTCTGTGTAAGAAAAATCCCCCACACTTTCACGGGTTTATAGATTCATGTCAATACTCGACGTGTCTTCATCCCATGTTGATGCCATCGAAGTGCCAGGGGATGGGGAGGTGTGAGTGATGGTACATATGTGTTGACATTGTGCTAACTGAAGCCTGCGTAGTGCGTGATGAGACGTATCCGTGGATTGCTGGTGAACTCATTGAATAAACTTCGTGGTAGAGCATCTCCTGGTACTTCATTTTTAGAAACATTCTTCTCTCTCTTGGAAGAGATTTGAAATCCTGAAGAAGGCTTTTAAAGAAAAGCACGTCTTCATCTTCAACTGACTCTCGTTCAAGAAGTGCAACTTTCTTGGCTTCAAGGGCCAAAAGAGATTGTTTGTATTTATCCTGCTTCCTTTTTTTGGGGGATTGTTTTTTATATTCAATATTGTCTGATGATGATGAAGTTGGTGGTGGGGTATCAGGATTTTGTGCAGTTTTGTATTGTGAAATGTTCTCTTTCTGGGTAGGTACTGTAATGGACTCGTTTTCGTTTTCTTGAGGAGCTGGTTCATATTCTTGAGTTCTTTCTTCTCCTGTAAGATTTGTTATCCTGGGCCGAGTTGACATTGTATCCTTTAAAAAGGATAACATGTGAAACAGTGGCCATTGTGACTGGGTATTGGAGGCAGCTCCTTGACCTGATCGGGGTTTTTCTATCTTCTGAAGCTCCTTTCTATAGTAGTCCCTTATTCCACGCCATTTGTTCTTCAGGTTATCTGAAAATAGCATTTTGTTTTAGGTTCCTCGCCACGGGTAGCTCTTTTCGGGCATTGGCACTTTCATATCACATGGGAAGAAGCACTCTTGGTAAAATAGTAAAGGAAACATGTGATACGTTGTGGGAAGAACTAAGTGCGACATATTTGCCACCTCCAACAACAGAGAAGTGGGTTCTCACAGCAAAGCAATACTGGGAAAAGTGGAATTTTCCTAACTGTCTAGGAAGTATTGATGGCAAACACATTGCTATGAAGTGCCCCGCTGCATCAGGGTCTAAATACTATAACTACAAACAATTTTGTTCGCTCAACTTGCAAGCGGTTTGCGATGCTGACTATAAATTTACTATAGTTGACATTGGCGCTTATGGTAGTGAAAGCGATGGTGGAGTGTTCAGAAAATCTGTATTTTATGATCAACTACAAAGTGATAATCTCAACATTCCTGAAGATGAATATTTGCCAGGGTCTACACATAAAACCCCGTATGTGTTCGTCGCAGACGAAGCGTACCCACTGCTAGAACACGTAATGACCCTAGAAAACAATTGGCAGATTTGGAAACCATATTCAATTACAGATTATCGCGAGCTCGCAGAATGGTAGAATGTAGTTTTGGGATTCTCACCGGAAAATGGCGAGTCCTCACCAAAACTATAGATGCAGACGAAAACACGGCCGTATCAATAGTTAAAGCTGCCACATTGCTTAATAACATAGTTATGACTCATGACGGAGCAGCATCAACAGAGGCGTCATCACAAGTTCTGCCTACCGATAATAGCTCTGTCACAAGGGTGAACAACCGGTACAACAGCACAGCAAAATCAGTGAGACAATCACTTGCACACTACTTTAGCACTCCAGAGGGAGAAGTTCCTTGGCAGTGGGATTTACTACAGTAATGACGATACGATTGAAGCTCTTCGAGCTATCGAGTGAAACCCAACATAAACAAACTTTTGTGAATAAGTCGTGTGAAATAACATTTTGGACACCTAATATTGTTTTTAGTTCACGTAATTTTCGTTTAAAAGTAATAAGTATTGCTATTGGATTAAACCTTGGAAAATTGTTTTGAACTAGGTATACATAATTACTAATTTACAATTAACCTCTTTATTGTGACCGCATGTTTGATTTTTGTAATATTTGTTTTTAACTTAACAACCGTTTCCTTTAACAAGTGTATTGTGATTTACTATTCGTATGTTAGTGAATAGGTAGTTTTCAATAGACGTCACGTGGCGGCCATTATGAGGTACACTTTGCTTGTTTAGATTTGTTCTGAGACGACGAAGACGTATAGGTTGGCTCCCCTCCCCCCACAATTAAAAAATAAAACTATTTCTTTCATCTTTAGTATGATATCACTTTTGTCATTGGCATTCGTCTATGTTCTTATATATTGATATATTGAAGTTATTAAAACGTGAACTTTTTTGAGTGTATTGTTTTATTTAACGTGTCCCTGTCTTGGTATTTTTCACTGTAGTCTCCTGACATTCCATCTCCCTTGCACATATTTTGCCTCTTTGTTAACATTTCTCAGAAACGAGGGTGGTTATAGGCTTGCAGCTGCACTTCGTGGTATCCCATTGGGCTGGGCTTGGCATTGTCAACAGTAATAGCTACAAGGGGTGACAACGTAATTTAAATTTAAGAAATACATATTTTTTAAACTGTTTTATATTGTATTACATTCAATGTGTATCATGTTAATATGAATCTGCCACATTTCACAAAGAAATATTATTCCATTTAAAAATGTTTGGATATTCGGGTGTCAAGAGTTATTTATCTAATTATTTTGAGAACCCCTGAACGTATGTATTTCTCTGAATTCGCACTATTTTCGAATTGTCGAAGTTTATTGCGAGACATGCCGACAAAGTACTACAGGGATGTAGACAGGAGCTGTATTCGGGGGGCGGGGGGGGGGGGGGGGGTTGGTGGTACACAAAAAGGTGAAATTACTCCCTATAGCAGATCTGGCTATACCCTCTCTCAAATTTGGCTATACCCCAGATTATATGTTTAATCAAAACCACCCTCCCTCTTCACATACAAATCAAATCTGACACATTCCTGTAGTCGCTCACGAATTTAATTAAATGCTATTTTTATTTATAATTAAAAACAGTATGTATTACTACTTACCTTCATCTGTACCCAGTTCCTTCGCCAAATTTTGCCAAATACGTTGAACTTTATTCCGATCCTTATGATCCTTATGGCTGGCATCCCATTAAGGTGGGTGTTCAAAGACAGCAGAAATAATATCTTCTTTGGAGGGTTCAGTGCTCATTTTCTACGTGCGTCTTGTCCGTCCTGCGTCTAAAAACAAACTGGTTTGAAACGAGACGCAGGACGGACAAGCCGGAAAGGACGGATTAGACGCGTACGCATTCTGTGTGAACACGACCATTTGGTTTCATGGTTTTGTTCGAGACGTATAAGACGGATATGACGGACTGCACGGATTGCCGGACTGCACGGATCCTGTGTGGCCGCGGCCATAGCCACCTGTACCCGAAGATCGCTATAGCCACCCGAAGATCCGAAGATCGCTATAGCCGCCAAAAGACCCGAAGATCGCTATAGTCGAACGCAGAGTACGGTTATCTTATAATTTGAACATGCAAAAGCTTTGATATGCATTGAATACCATTAATTTTGTGGCAAAATCGTTTCAATCGTTGCTCAGTTACAACACAGTTAGGGCTAGGCCTTCTCGAAATATTATTTCCCAAAACACAAAGGTGAATTTACGCCAAGTCACGAATATGTTACCTTTATAACGCGATCCGATGAGTATTTAAGATAAAACTTGCGGTTTTATTGCAGTCTATAAGGAAGTTAACTATTCAACGAAAATGTTTGAAGTTATTGATTTTTTTTTACATACACACATTCTTATAATAAACAACAATGGTAATTCTGCAAAGTTTTGGTAGAATGTTCGTGAACGTAGACATACTCGGGTATCAACTCGTCACTCAGAACGTTGTTCGTGTTATTTACGACGTCCTAAGGCAAGGAGAGCTAGAGTTCCCTAAATCACATAAGGAAGGATTGTCGACTCCCGAGTCCCGACAAACATATTGTATTATGCATGAAGAGATGTTGCATCAGTGGTGGCGGCGCCGGGTATGTTGCTGCATCACAGGCCGAGCTGAGAGATGTTGCAACACTGCATCACAGGCCGAGCTGAGAGATGTTGCAACACTGCATCACAGGCCAAGCTGAGAGATGTTGCAACACTGCATCACAGGCCGAGCTGAGAGATGTTGCAACACTGCATCACAGGCCGAGCTGAGAGATGTTGCAACACTGCATCACAGGCCGAGCTGAGAGATGTTGCAACACTGCATCACAGGCCGAGCTGAGAGATGTTGCAACACTGCATCACAGGCCGAGCTGAGAGATGTTGCAACACTGCATCACAGGCCGAGCTGAGAGATGTTGCAACACTGCATCACAGGCCGAGCTGAGAGATGTTGCAACACTGCATCACAGGCCGAGCTGAGAGATGTTGCAACACTGCATCACAGGCCGAGCTGAGAGATGTTGCAACACTGCATCACAGGCCGAGCTGAGAGATGTTGCAACACTGCATCACAGGCCGTGCTGAGAGATGTTGCAACACTGCATCACAGGCCGAGCTGAGAGATGTTGCAACACTGCATCACAGGCCGAGCTGAGAGATGTTGCAACACTGCATCACAGGCCGAGCTGAGAGATGTTGCAACACTGCATCACAGGCCGAGCTGAGAGATGTTGCAACACTGCATCACAGGCCGAGCTGAGAGATGTTGCAACACTGCATCACAGGCCGAGCTGAGAGATGTTGCAACACTGCATCACAGGCCGAGCTGAGAGATGTTGCAACACTGCATCACAGGCCGAGCTGAGAGATGTTGCAACACTGCATCACAGGCCGAGCTGAGAGATGTTGCAACACTGCATCACAGGCCGTGCTGAGAGATGTTGCAACACTGCATCACAGGCCGAGCTGAGAGATGTTGCAACACTGCATCACAGGCCGTGCTGAAAGATGTTGCAACACTGCATCACAGGCCGTGCTGAGAGATGTTGCAACACTGCATCACAGGCCGTGCTGAGAGATGTTGCAACACTGCATCACAGGCCGTGCTGAGAGATGTTGCAACACTGCATCACAGGCCGTGCTGAGAGATGTTGCAACACTGCATCACAGGCCGTGCTGAGAGATGTTGCAACACTGCATCACAGGCCGAGCTGAGAGATGATAAAAATAACCCGCCCAAGGACAAGTCGTGTCCCTCTTCAGATCACTAAATTTGGAATAGTTGGGAAGGAATGTCCGAGGGATATTAATATGACTCATTCCCAGCATTCGCCTTGTGATCAAGGGAACCTCTGAAATAACCTTCAGTAAAGATTGCCGGTAGCGCGTATCGAACCGGCGACCTCCCCAGTTAGCGCCTCGTTTGCTACGCACTGAGCCACCCTTCTCGGTTGGTTCACCGTTCATTATTGATCTTCATTAGTAAATCTCAATCGTGCTTATCTTCCTCCTAATTCGGATCAATATATCAGAGAGCATGGTGTCATACAATGTTAAGCAAGACGTGCTAGTAACATTTGCCCGTCAGAGCGATCGTTAGAAAGTTGGAGAGTAATAATTGGGTACAATCCCTCCTTTGCTGCCTCAAAACCTTCCAATGCTGATTAGGGACCATTGGTCCATTGGTTGGGTCTTCCAAAACGACTTGCGGTATGACTTTAACTTTCAAGTAATTGATTTTTTGGCGGACACCAGTTTTATTTAGTATACATTAGCACAACTAAGGGGGGGCCGGGCCTAAGGCCCCCCCCTGACCACGACACTGCGAGGTGAGGAACTCTGCATGACGCAAGGGCACACAAAACATACTATTATATAGTATGTATATTTATAAACAATCAAAACAATTGCTATCCTTAAGGAAACAATATCAAAATAATACATAATTTCCGTTCTTAATTCTAAAAAAAACAAAAAAAAAACGGGAATGTGTAATTCAGAAAGATATAAAGTCAAAAGAAGGTCAAATTGGTATTGAGGGGAAGGGTTAACAGTCAATTATGCTGCGGATTGACATTGAGGTACATAGGCTGCAGCTTTCTACCTATGTACCTCTATGTGATAGGGTTGGTTGACTCCAATACCTCGGACCCCCTCCAAGACATAAATGTTGGAACTTGTATATATATTACATCTAGCTCACATCGCCGTCAGCGGCTGGTAAGTTTTCAGGGCTTTTTAACAATTTATCTAAGACTCTATAAGAAAAGTTATAAAGAACATTGTATTAGAAACATTTATTTTCATACAGAACGATATAAATAAATCCCAAACATTAATATTTTAATTTTAATTTTAAATAAATACAGTACATACAGCACACACGAATATATGTACAGTAAGCAAAGCGAGTTTTCATCCTACTTACATGCCACTCGTTTTCTTTTCTTGTTTGTTTTTATGCCTCGCGATAGCGGTCGAACCCAGAGTTCTATTACTTTTTTGGCAAACAAACTTAACAAGGTACTTTATTTACAAAACAGTCGCTCGAAATATTTTTCCAAAACAAAATGCCGGTTAAATGTGAGATAGCCATATTTTAGTAAATTTCCCACACGCCATAAGTATGTATCTTTTAACCAGATCCGATAATTATTGGAGGAAAAAGTTGCATATTTTATTTATATTGCTGTCTATAGGCCTCCGAAGTAGCCGATGGCAGCGCCACCGTTTTTCTTCTACCGGCAAAGTCGCGTACTAACGAGTGTGTAATTTGAAGCCGCGCGAAAACCTCGGCCATCTAAAAACATGGAACACAGAACTATCATCAGTTGTGGATTTTCGAATATTAACATTATCTTGTTTGCCTTTTTTATTCTTGGAAAGTAACTTGTGACAAGCCAGAAAAGCTGGAGAGCAAGCTCACATTAACAAGTTGTAGCATAACAGAAGCTCACTACATGTTTTATATCTATCTTTGGTTATTAATTATGTAATTTAATAATTAACTGGTAATCAATAATTAGTCATTGATAATTAATTTTATTAAATTTGGATATTTCATAACATACAAATAAACTCATGTACAAGCCAGAACTTGGTCAGTGGACCTGATGTATTTGATCTGGTCTGTATTTTGAACTTTCAACATTTAACAACAAATCTCGACAACTACGCCGAACAGAACATTCCAGGAGCATTCAGTCAACCTGTGAAATCACTGCTTCCAAGAAACAGAACAAAACTTATTCTCTTCGAAAAACTGCGACGCATTACCCTCAGGCGAATAGAACCATCGCGACCTCGTACGTTCTGGACTTTGACATAAGCTAACAACATTCGGCCTTGAAACGAATCCTTCCAACCAATAGTAACTGTCGATACATTTCATCCACCAATCACAGGCCACGAGAGATACCACTTCGAGGACACTTGTTGGGGTGTTTTGGAGGCCTCGCTCGAGAGGAAAGCAGAACAGTCGTCAAAGAGCCATCATACAGTCCGTACAGTGTTCAGTACATCCACAACACACCACATCGGCTTCCCGGCTACATCTCCATAGACCGGCATATAACTTCAACCCGGACGTCATCTTGCGGACCCGGAGGAACCACAAACCGTAACTAACAAAACCATCATATTTTGCGTGTGCTTTTGCGTGTGTCGATTGTGCGCGCATAAATTTAATCAAAGACCTTTCGATTGAACAGAGAAACAACAAGTAACCGATAAACAGTTCATTTACTTGATTTTGATTTGATTTGATAATGATTTGAAGTTGATTTTGATTTCATTTGATAATGATTTGAAGTTGATTTTGATTTGATGATTTGATAATGATTTGAAGTTGATTTTGATTTGATTTGATAATGATTTGAAGTTGATTTTGATTTGATTTGATAATGATTTGAAGTTGATTTTGATTTGATAATGATTTGAAGTTGATTTTGAAGTTGACTGGATCATTCATCCAACATATTAATTGTTATGTATATGTAATTTAACAATATAATTTAGTTAATTTTAAAGTTTCAATTGTTGTTAATTGTTCCTAACGATCTCCTGCTTGACATCATCCATTTCTTGTGTTTTACTGGTAAGCTAGCCAAGCACAAAAGAATCACATAGCTAAAAAGGAGGTTTAGTTACAAAGTGCCTCGGTATCGCTCAAGTGGAGATGGGGCGTGAGCCGTCTGTGCTCGTGGTCATTGAGTGCGGTGTACAATAGTTGGGCGCCACGTTTTTCCTGAAAGAAAGCTCCAGGACTGGGCAACGATGGTAGGAAAAACGAAGGATCGATCGTGCCAATGACAAGTCCTAGAGAACAAGATACTATTTCGTCAACGTTTATTGGTGGTACTGGGTGACGAAACGTTGACATCGGCCAATACCCAAAAGTAAACCACAAAACTACACAAGGTTATACGAGTACCTACCTGCGACTCTTAAGAACGCGCAGGAGTCGATTTCCAAGTGTTGAGGTTCATAATAATTAAAAGGGTAGTACTTAGCTCCGCCCCAGGAGGCCGACCGTCTGGCAGTCCAGCCGCCAGCGGGTTGGTGCGGTGCAGCCAAGGAGTATTGCCTCCGCTCACTACATTTCGTATAATTCTATTTACAATACTACCAATATGAATACGCCCGCTTAGTTTCATCAATGATTACTGCACGTATGCATCCAAATTCATTAAACACAGCACTGCTACTTTTATTTTATCTGACGCAAGAACCATTCATTTTTCATCGGTATTTTTCATCAGGCTTTTTCTTTAAGTTTAAAATCGTGAATGCTTATTTGTAACCAGGCTAATATGCAGCCGATTGGTCACAATACTTGTAAATACACTACCAACCACTATCTTCGTCATGTCGCTCAAGCTATATAATTAGCAATAGTTTAGTTGTCTTTTAAGCTGATTTAAAAAAATGAACAACTGTAAGCAATATTTCAGTATCTATCAGTATCAAGTACACCCGACCCGACAGGGTATATTAACAATTAGCCCATACATAGGGCAGTGACAAAGCTATATTAGGTCTACAAGGATATACACGATTAAACAAAGTTATGTAAAGAACGCTGTCGTTCTGAATAATCAACCCATACATAGGGCAGTGACAAAGTTATATTAGGTCTACAAAGATATACAAGATTATACACGGTTATCCAAATTATACAGTTAGACAAGGTTATACACTGTAGCGTCGTCTAGTATACAAATAACTGTTCTATAAATACTGCGTAATATTACTTTTATTTCCTCTTTTTAGAGATACAAAACACTCCTGCATTTCCCTTTTACAACAATCCCCATTCTGTCTTTTCACCGCCTTCTCACTATTTCCATTCCTATAACTTAATCTGAATAATCCACGGTCTTCTTGATGCTTTATACAATTCCAATTACACCGCCTTCTTACTATTTCCATTCCTATAACTACAATACTAATCTAAACTACTAATAACTATAGTGTAAGCAGGCACACCGTGACAACACAGTTACAAAGTTATGCGAGGTTATACCAAATTATACCGTAAACTACTACCTATGACTCTTAATAGGTTGTCGCCTGACGGCACGACTAGAACCCGTAACTGGATGGTTACCGGGTGGCACGTACTCTACCATACACCGTGCTCTCAGTACACGTCCGACGTCTTATGGCCAACTGACGTTAGGAACTCTAGTCCGGGCACAACGTAACGGGGCAACCAAGTCCCTAGTGACACTACACAAGAAATAAGAATGTTCCAAACAGAGGCCTAAACGTCCTACGACCCAATGGTGCGTCGCCTTGGGCGAGACCGGTGACCTTGTCCAAAGAAAACAAGAAAAGACGTCACCAAGACAAAAACCTGGTCTGGTGAATGATGGAGCGTCGTCCGGGAACGGCTGGGCCTGGAGTCGGTCTAACCTGCCGCCACGACCGCCAAGACGATATCCCGTGTCACCCTCGGCAACCTCGTGGTCCGCAGTATGTTAGCCCTAGGCTAATTCGACGCCCCTCCACAGGCTGGAAGATGAAACGCCTGGCGCGCGTATCTCCCCTGGCAGGAGCCGAATCCAAAACGCTTGGGAAAACTCGGCAAACCAACCGTGACCACCTGGCAACACCTCGGGAAACGCCCCCTGCAAGGGTCTAACGTTTGCTCACGTCCCTCGTGTATCACAAGCCTCTCCCAGCTCGACTGACTGTCCGCGGCCGCCAACGGTTGCGCTACAGACAAGCCGTCGGCGCACCGAGCGGCCGAACGTACAACTACGTCCCTCAGGGTAGGCGCGCGGCCTTCAAACATGGAGTTGCCACGGAACCAGCGGAAGCCAACAAATCTTGCAATATAGCGAACAGTTTAGCGACGACGTGTGGTCGCACGTCGTGAACGGGGCGTCACATACTTTACGAGAGCAATCACGTAACAGATGCTGCAGACTATAGATTTAAGGTCGGACAATGCGAGATAAGAGGGCGAGTTTTGTCTAGGAGTATGTTCAAAACTCACACCGTTCATTTACGAAACTACACTGGCCGCTGGCAATAGTGAATGTGGGGTTAAGATTAATATTTGAGTGTATTAAATGTGATATAGCTCCCCTAGCCTAGGCCTTCTTCAAACTCAAAGACATAGGCAGTCACAAAGTCGCCTGTCAGATCAATGTAGATATAACTATTATGAGTTCATAATGCATGACGACTGACGAGTAGGGCTAGACCTTTGATTTGTAGGCCTACACCATGCTAAGTAAAATAAGAACATTTGGCCACTAAAAGTAACCAAACCTAAAATTAAAATTCTTAATACAAATTAGTATGTCAACAGAAAAACGTCTCCATCTTTCTAGGAACATTTTTCTGTTAGGTGATGACCTAGGCCTACTCTCAACCAACTCTTGTGTTACCCTACCGTACCCTACACTAGGTACATGCTTAATGTCAGTACATTAATGTTGCATGAGCCTATGGGAGAATACTGTTTTGTTTATGTATGTATTTCAGTTTTATTACAATACATGATAGAAATACATTTAACTATTACAAAAGATCCAAAGATGTAATGTAAGTTCCGCCATGTTGATTCTCATGGCCGGGCAGACGACGTTGACTATATATGCGATAAAGAGACGCATGTCTACGCAGAAGGCGGTGACTATAAACTATAGATGGCTAACCAATTTCATAGGTTATGTAACATCCTCCCCCTAAAGATCCAACCGCGAGGGGGCGATGATGGTTCTCCCAGAGCGTGTCTTCCCAGGTCCAGGATGTACCATTGAGTGGCGAGTCTGTCGGGGTTCATCAACAGGTCCCATCTTCTCTGCCATCTCGGGCGATGTTCCTTTTGGTACAGCTTCCTCAACGTTGTTGTGATACGGGGCCGGTACGAGATGGTAACGATTACGGCGTACCTTCCCGGTCGACGTTTCCATAATATAGGAACGAGGTTCTGGGGATCGCTGCACGACATGTCCATGCGACCGCTGGTCAATTATCCAAACCGGATCTCCTGTCTGCAGTTCTGGAAGCTCATGGACGTTGTGTCTGTGATCGTAGTACGATTTTTGTTTGGCTTTTAGGTAGTCTTCTTTCTTGTTCAGGATCTCTCTTGATGGAACTTGGGGATCTGGGAAGTTAGGTATACTTGGAACGGTAGTGCGTAGTTTACGATTGAACAATAATTGAGCTGGGCTAAACCCGTTAGCTAATGGAGTTGATCGAAATGCCAAAAGAGCTTTATATGGATCGTTTTCTTTCTTGAGACATTGTTTAACTATCTTGACCGCCGCTTCCACAAACCCATTACTTTGCGGGAAGATGGGTGAACTAGTTATGTGTTTGAACCCATAATCATTTGCAAAGCGGGCGAATTCCGAGGTGATAATTGTCTGGAATTGCGGTCTGTTGTCACTGTGAACTTCTTCCGGCACTCCGTGTCGAGCAAAAACTTGCTTTGCGAAGGTGATTGCGGATGAAGCCGACAGCGAGGGTAACTTTGTTATTTCAAAGTACCTAGAATAGTAATCCGTGATAATCATATACCATGATTTATATTTAAATAAATCCATCGCGACTTTCTGCCACGGTCTTTGCGGGAGCTGTGAGGGAAGCAGAGGTTCGTGCCTGTTGTGTCTTTCTTGCACACAATTAGGGCAGCGTAGTACAAGTTCCTCAATATCTTTCGACAAACCGGGCCACCATACAAGTTGCGAAGCTCTTGCACGGCATTTGGTGATCCCTTGGTGTCCCTCATGGATGCGTGTCAACATCTCGTTGCGAAGGCTGGCAGGAATCACTATTCGTTCGTCTCGCAAGAGAATTCCTTCTTGTTCGGTCAGGTTGTAACGGTGAGGCCAATACTTCAGAAGTTCGTTGTTTAAATGTTCCTTTACTGGCCACCCGTGTTGCGTGTACTCAACTACATTTTTGATCACAGGATCGTTTACTTGTTCTTTCCAAACTTCTGCTAGTTTCACGTCACTGATAGGGAGGCTGGCAGTTACGAACTGTACGTATGCTATTGTTTCCTCCTCAAGTTCATCAGTTTGAGCTTCAGCAACGGTTATGGGATTACGGGACAAGGCATCGGCTGTGACAAGTTGTTTGCCGGGTACATAGGATAAAGTGTAGGAAAATCTCATTAGTCTGATACGGAATCTTTGTAGTCTGGGTGAGAGGTCATCGATGTGTTTTGTGGAGAAGATAGGAACAAGGGGTTTATGGTCAGTTTCAAGGATAACTTTTAGACCCATAATGTAGTTTTTTAGTTTACTACACACCCAAGTCAGAGCTAAGGCTTCTCGTTCTATATTCACATAATGCCTTTCAGCTTTACTAAGAGTTCGAGAAACGTAGGCTACAGCTCTAAATGTTCCGTCGGATTGCTCTTGCAAAAGAACCCCTCCGATTCCATATGAAGATGCATCTGCTGAAATTTTTGTCTTCTTGTTAGGATCGAATAGCGCTAATACTGGAGCTGTCGTCACTAATCTTTTAATATTATCAAAAGATGTTTGCTGAGCTTTATCCCAAACCCACTCGTTTCCCGTTTGAAGTAGGGAATGCAATGGTTCTAGAATGGTGGACCTGTTCGGAATGCAGCGTCCAAAAAAGTTCACCATTCCTAGAAATCTCAGTAGCTCCGTTTTATTCGTCGGAGGTTCCATTTGCACAATCGACTTTATCTTGTCCTCGTTAGGTTGTATTACACTAGAGGTAAGTTTATGACCCAGATATTTTACATTTTCTACACAAAACTGTGACTTTTCGAAGTTTAGTGTCATAGTCGAGTCTTCAAGTCTTTTAAACACTTGTCTGAGTCTCTGATCGTGAATTTCTTTAGTTTCTCCCCACACCAAAATGTCGTCTAAGTGACAAAGTACTCCTTCGAGGCCTTGAAGTAGCTGCTGCATGCGTTGTTGAAAAACTTCTGGTGCTGAAGTTATTCCGAAGGGTAACCGATTAAACATAAATCTCCCAAACGGTGTGATGAATGTTGTGAGAGGCCTAGATTCAGGGTTAAGATTGATTTGCCAAAACCCGGAGTTAGCAACGATTTTTGAAAAGTATCGTGCCCCCGAGAGTTGAGCTAGTGAATCTTCAACCCCTGGAATTGGAAACCATGAACGTTGGACACTCTCATTAAGTTTTGTAAGATCTACACAAACACGGACTCCATCGCCTGGCTTGGGTACAACAACCATTGGTGCACACCAACTTGTTGGGTCGTCCACAGGTGATATTACTCCCAATTCTTGCATTCTTTTTAGTTCAGCTTCAACCTTCTTCCTGAGAGGAATTGGTACAACTCTAGGAACAGTAGTGATTGCATATGGCTTGTGATCAGGTTTTAAATCAATGGTGTACTCACCAGGAATATTGCCTAATTCCTTACACAGGCCTGGAAATTCAGTGCGCGGATTGACTGCCGGGGATGTACTGGCACTTGCTTGCACACTTGTACATACCAGTTTGACAACTCCTAACCCTTCTGCCGCTTTCCTGCCAAGAAGTGGTGTACGAACATGTTCTACAGCGTAAACCTTTTCACGGTACTGTTTACCTGTAGATTTTGAACACAGTACTGCATGGAGCATTCCTGCAACGTGTAACGGTTTTAGATCTGGACCAAATAGTTTTACGTCACTGGGTTGTTACTGCTCGGTCTGAAACATCGTTGCCGGTACAACAGTCACGTCGCCTCCGGTATCAATTTTAAATACCAAAGATTGGCCGTTAATGTCGACTGATGTGGTCCACTGGCCATCTTCCGAAGAACATGTATCAATATGTCCAACGAAGCCTCCGGTATCAATTTTAAATACCAAAGATTGGCCGTTAATGTCGACTGATGTGGTCCACTGGCCATCTTCCGAAGAACATGTATCAATATGTCCAACGAGGGAGCAAGGCTGCAATGAAGCAGAGTAAGGAGTTGAATGACAAGAACGAATGTCTACAGCTACAACAAGTCAAAAAATAGTTAAGATACTTACAGCAAAGAAGTCGCAAGACGAAGATAAAAAGAAATAATGCGTGAGGGACAACCATACTGTGCAGAAGAAGCCTGAAATATGTAAGATAGGAATCTAGCCCACCTTGGGCATCCTAGCTTAAACTTAAGGAAAATCTCTTTGTTTATATGCAAAAATGTAAATCAAGTGGAATTTGTAAATAAAAAGTAGAATTGTATAAATGTAAATTCAAAGAGACAAATGTAATATGATAATGTAAACATCAGAAACGTTGTAAACTGAAAAGAGGTAAAGACACGCATATGCGCGAAAGCGCGGGTGGCGTGCTAAAGTGTAATGATTTAGTAAATTAAAAAAAAAAAAAAAAAAAGTGTACTGTTCGGCGCCCGACATACGTTTGCAAAGTGGCCCGTTCTTCCACATTTGTAACATGTGGAGTCTTTAGCAGGGCAATCTTTACGATAATGTGGTTCTCTGCCACACCATTTGCACATAGGTTTATTATTGGCCAGGCCTACCTGTTGTGTAGATTGTGGTTGGCCTTGGCCTCCCTGCTGAGATGAACGTTTATCAGCCTGGGTTTTTTTTTTGTTAGACTGCTGTTTCCAGTTACGTTTGGAATGGGTAGTCTGTTTCGGGCCTTCGACCTTGATGTGATCAACTTCTGGCGATTTGTATAAAGAGGTTTGTTGTTTTTTGATTTATTCAGACTGGCGCACTTTCCGGACTGCTATGTCTAGAGTTAAATCGCTCTTCAATTGTAGTTTTTCACTTAATTTGCGATCGAGGACTCCTACTACGATCCTATCCCTGATCATATCCTCTAGTAAGGGACCATACTCACAATACTTGGCCAAGGAGTGAAGGGACGTTATAAAGTCCTCAACGAGTTCCCCTTGTTGCTGAACCCGTTTGTTAAATGTGGCGCGTTCGTAAATAACGTTACGTTGAGGTATAAAATGTTGATCAAACCTGGAAATTACTTCCGTGTAGGATTTGAGCTCGTCAGCCGTCAATTTGAAGGAGTTTAGAATGTCGTCTGCTTGGTCTCCCATTACATAAATTAGTGTGTTGACTTGCTCTTCCTCGCCTTTCTTTTTGAGACCAGATGCGTTTCGGAACCGATTGAATCGCCGGTACCACTTGGGCCATTCTTGTGGTGTGCCAAATGGAAATTATTCTGGGGTCTCCACGTGGTAACTGCTGCTCATGGCTGTACCTGTTGGGCCCTAGGCCTAGGCCTAGACCGAAGTTGACTATGTCGAGATTTCTTCGTCCTAACAGGTTGTGTCACGCTTTTGTGTTCGCTCACGCTGCCACCATGTTGTGTTTATGTATGTATTTCAGTTTTATTACAATACATGATAGAAATACATTTAACTATTACAAAAGATACAAAAGATGTAATGTAAGTTCCGCCATGTTGATTCTCATGGCCGGGCAGACGACGTTGACTATATATGCGATAAAGAGACGCATGTCTACGCAGAAGGCGGTGACTATAAACTATAGATGGCTAACCAATTGCATAGGTTATGTAACAAATACCACTTTGGCAATATTGATAGTGTTGGAACTGGAAGGTATGATGGACTATCATGTAGACCTACGCCAATCTTCTTCTCGCCAACAAACTGATCGCTAGCCTAGGCCTACGCCTAGATTTGGCCTTGACGAAGTAGGAATTCTGACAGCTGTTATGAATGTTCATGGCGTTGGCCTAAAAAAGTCAACCAAGATTGGGAATAGGGATTATTCTCTAGCAATATTACATTATGTATTGTTACGTCGTTTACTTCAAAATACGTTTGTCTACTAATTATTTACAAAAGGTAAGTATTGGTTAGGATTAAGGTACAGCCACTACAATGACGTGACCAGAGAATGTAAACAACGTGTTGCCAAAGTGAGTTAAGTATGATTCTTTTAACAGCTTAAATCCACTGTTGTCTTCTGTTATTGTGCATTTTTTCATTTGGAAATGAATACATGGATATTGTTTAATTTCTTGCTTGTGAATTAGAGCATCCTTCGACTCAACACAGTTTTCTTTATCATCCCGCGTATCATGCCCGTGAGCCTAGGAATTACTCTCAAAAGAGCACGTTTTTGCCGCTAGAGCGTACTACAGTCTACTTCGGAGGTCTATAAATGAAAAAAAAACTATGGCAACAAAAAGTCTAAACTATAATCGAATCGGCAATCATTCTTATATTGAACAAAGGCGGAAAGCATAATAACTATGACAACGAAAAATATTAGCTATGCACATTCTCGTTTTAAGTTTAAGTTGCGGTTGATTATTGTTTTTAAAGAAACACGCACATTATAATATTGAACAATTTGGGAGTAGCTATAAAATTTACATATTGATTGCTTGATTAAGGTATTTTTTGGGGGGCAAGATAATCGCCATTGAGGTCTTACATCTTTCATCCAACCTTTATGGATATATATTGTGAATATACATATAAGACTAACTTAAGCCCATAAAAAACATAAAATACAATTGCAATGTCATTTACGAATTCATAAGTAAGCCAATTAAATCTCCTGATCATACTAAGGTTAACCATTCATTACACACATTCATCCACCTTGTTTGAGGCCCGGTATAATGAACATATCAATAGGTGGATTATAAGGCTTCTGATTGGTGGTTGCCTTGGTGAAAACAGGTTATTCACTAAAAACTATACTAACTTTCTTTTAGCTGCTAGAAATTGAATTATTTACCATTATTTAATATTGATTGCAAAACTATATTTGAAAAACAAAACATGCCTTCCCACAGAACTGGATGCAAACGAAGCGATTTGCCCATTTTTATGTTAATCAAAGTAACGGCATTCTTGTGTTAGTTCCGAGCTATTATTTATGATTATTAAGCGAGCGAAACGAGCCTCTTTATTAGTCCTTTATGGCACTTCGTTCTGTTTTTTTCTTTTGTCATTGTCTGTCGATAGCGGTCGAACGGAAAATCCGATCAACTTATAATTTGGACCATCTACAAACCTCGATGTGGATTGAAAGTGTGTAGTTTTTTTAGCGAAATCGTTTGAAAAATTAAAACGTTACACCATAGTTACTCGAAAATATTTTTCTGAAGCAAAATGGCGACGAAATGTGAGGTAGCCATATTTTTAAAAAGGTTTTTTCGGTCACGAATATTTTCATTTTATGGCGATCTGATAAGTACTGGAAAAGTTACACGGAAGTTACTCGAGAATATGTTTCTGAAACACAGTAACGGCAAAATGTGAGGTGGCTATCTTATAGTAAATTTTTGCCCGGTCACGAATATACTAATATACACGCGATCTGATCCGTATAAGAGGCAGAAATAACATTTCTTTTGCTGTCAATAAGTGTTAGTAACAGTGGCGGACCACGGCGAAAACACTCCACAAAATGACAACGAAAATTCTTAGCAACGCACATTGCAAGGCATTCAACAATATCAGGAAGTATAATAGCTATGGAAATTAGAAAAAATTGGCAATGCACATTCTTGAATTGTTGTCAATAATTGTTGTTTTTTATAAGCATTGAGATGTTTTTGCCAGAAAGCTCGTAGATATGGACGCGCTCGCTTATCAACGCGTCAAACAGAGCGTTCCTAGTATAGTAAATGTTTGTCCGGTCACGAATATACTAATATAAACGCGATCTGATCCGTATTAGAGGTAGAAACTAGAAATTACATTTCTATTGCTTCTAATAAGTGTTGGTAGCGGTGGCGGACCGCGGCGACAACACTAGACAAAATGAACACGAGAAATCTTAGCAACGCACACTGCACGACGGCCAACAATGTCAGGAAGTATAATAGCTATGGAGATTAGAAAAATGTTTGCAATGCGCATTCTCGTATTGTTGTTAATTGTTGTTTTTATCAGCTTTGAAAACTTTTCGCCAGAAAGATCGTAGATCTGGACGCGCTCGCTTATCAACGCGTCAAACAGAGCGTTTTCCTAGTTTCATTACATAGCAAAACGAATACTGTTAAAATTGTTTTTATTGGAAAAAATTACTCAAAATATTACTTGAAAAATGTTTTTTTTTCAAACAACGCTTATATTTAAATGCACTAAAAAGTAAAAAATAAATTTTTGCCCAACAAATTTTTCCCTCACTCGGAAAATAAAAGCGTTGGCCGCTTTCCCTGCATAAACAGCAGAATACTGCAATCTATGTCAATACCAAAAGCGCCCAACCCTTTTATTTTCCCTGCATAAACAGCAGAATACTGCAATCTATGTCAATACCAAAAGCGCCCAACCCTTTTATTTTCCGAGTGAGGCAAAAATTTGTTGGGCGAAAATTTATTTTTTACTTTTTAGTACGTTTAAATATAAGCGTTGTTTTTTTTAAAAAAATATTTTTTTCATGTAATATTATTTTATACTTTTTAGTCTTAAGGAATCTTGCAATCGAATATGTGCTCACTGGATGTGTCCAAATTTAGAAGACTGTATACTTGTGTACTTGTACTTGTTAACTTCACTCGCAAACTAGCGTGCTCGCATTGCAAACTTGAATTTCGGACAGATCCGTTCATGCACGATCCAGCGATCGGCCAACAATGACATTCTTGCTGCATAGAAATATATCCGATGCTTTCGTCACGGATATTTGAGTCCCGAACAACCAGCGGTAATTCCGATGCCTGCATGTGGTTGGTCCATTCTCACTGACTAACTAATTTCCCACTAATTTCCCATATGAAGCTAATTGTTTAATTAATTTAGTAAGGTGGATTAATTAATTAGTGAATCTGATAATTGATTCATATATTGTCATTTAGAAAATACGACTGTGAAAATTTTCAGCTCGATCGGACGTGGGAAGTGGGTGAAATATCGATTCCCACGTACGACTATGATTAATTAATTATGATGTCTTAATTGATTATTTAGTAATTATGACAATTGATTCATGTATTAACATTGAGAATACGTCTGTGTGAGATTTCAGCTCGATCGGACATTTAGACGTAAGTGAAATATCGATCATAAGATTCCGTCCAGACGGACAGACAAACACACAAGCTAATATAAGCGTTGTAATAAAATGGTTTGCAAGAATACCTTGTATCCTGATTGCGTTCCGCGGCCCAATGAGAGTAAGATGTAAGAGCCAGCTGCTCTTCCGCCCACCTTCATTACTCCCCTTGACAATAAGAGGCCCAATGAGAGTAAGATGTAAGAGCCAGCTGCTCTCCCGCCCACCTTCATTACTCCCCTTGACAATAAGAGGCCCAATGAGAGTAAGATGTAAGAGCCAGCTGCTCTTCCGCCCACCTTCATTACTCCCCTTGACAATAAGAGGCCAAATGAGAGAAAGATGTTAAAGCAAGCTGCTCTTCCGCCCACCTTCGTTACTCCCCTTGACAATAAAAGGCCCAATGAGAGTAAGATGTAAGAGCCAGCTGCTCTTCCGCCCACCTTCATTACTCCCCTTGACAATAAGAGGCCCAATGAGAGTAAGATGTAAGAGCCAGCTGCTCTTCCGCCCACCTTCATTACTCCCCTTGACAATAAGAGGCCCAATGAGAGAAAGATGTAAGAGCCAGCTGCTCTTCCGCCCACCTTCATTACTCCCCTTGACAATAAGAGGCCCAATGAGAGTAAGATGTAAGAGCCAGCTGCTCTTCCGCCCACCTTCATTACTCCCCTTGACAATAAGAGGCCCAATGAGAGTAAGATGTAGGAGCCAGCTGCTCTTCCGCCCACCTTCTTTACTCCCCTTGACAATGAGAGGCCCAATGAGAGTAAGATGTAAGAGCCAGCTGCTCTTCCGCCCACCTTCATTACTCCCCCTGACAATAAGAGGCCCAATGAGAGTAAGATGTAAGAGCCAGCTGCTCTTCCGCCCACCTTCATTACTCCCCTTGACAATAAGAGGCCCAATGAGAGAAAGATGTAAGAGCCAGCTGCTCTTCCGCCCACCTTCATTACTCCCCCTGACAATAAGAGGCCCAATGAGAGTAAGATGTAAGAGCCAGCTGCTCTTCCGCCCACCTTCATTACTCCCCTTGACATTAAGAGGCCCAATGAGAGTAAGATGTAAGAGCCAGCTGCCCTGTCGCCCACCTTCATTACTCCCCCTGACAATAAGAGGCCCAATGAGAGTAAGATGTAAGAGCCAGCTGCTCTTCCGCCCACCTTCATTACTCCCCTTGACATTAAGAGGCCCAATGAGAGTAAGATGTAAGAGCCAGCTGCTCTTCCGCCCACCTTCATTACTCCCCTTGACATTAAGAGGCCCAATGAGAGTAAGATGTAAGAGCCAGCTGCTCTTCCGCCCACCTTCATTACTCCCCTTGACCATAAGAGGCCCAATGAGACTAAGATGTAAGAGCCAGCTGCTCTTCCGCCCACCTTCATTACTCCCCTTGATAATAAGAGGCCCAATGAGACTAAGATGTAAGAGCCAGCTGCTCTTCCGCCCACCTTCATTACTCCCCTTGACAATAAGAGGCTCAAAGAAGGTAAGATGTTAGAGCAACCTGCTCTTCCGCCCACCTTCATTACTCCCCTTGATAATAAGAGGCCCAATGAGACTAAGATGTAAGAGCCAGCTGCTCTTCCGCCCACCTTCATTACTCCCCTTGACAATAAGAGGCCCAATGAGACTAAGATGTAAGAGCCAGCTGCTCTTCTGCCCACCTTCATTACTCCCCTTGACAATAAGAGGCCCAATGAGAGTAAGATGTAAGAGCCAGCTGCTCTTCCGCCCACCTTCATTACTCCCCTTGATAATAAGAGGCCCAATGAGACTAAGATGTAAGAGCCAGCTGCTCTTCCGCCCACCTTCATTACTCCCCTTGACAATAAGAGGCCCAATGAGAGTAAGATGTAAGAGCCAGCTGCTCTTCCGCCCACCTTCATTACTCCCCTTGACCATAAGAGGCCCAATGAGACTAAGATGTAAGAGCCAGCTGCTCTTCCGCCCACCTTCATTACTCCCCTTGATAATAAGAGGCCCAATGAGACTAAGATGTAAGAGCCAGCTGCTCTTCCGCCCACCTTCATTACTCCCCTTGACAATAAGAGGCCCAAAGAAGGTAAGATGTAAGAGCAACCTGCTCTTCCGCCCACCTTCATTACTCCCCTTGATAATAAGAGGCCCAATGAGACTAAGATGTAAGAGCCAGCTGCTCTTCCGCCCACCTTCATTACTCCCCTTGACAATAAGAGGCCCAATGAGACTAAGATGTAAGAGCCAGCTGCTCTTCCGCCCACCTTCATTACTCCCCTTGACAATAAGAGGCCCAATGAGACTAAGATGTAAGAGCCAGCTGCTCTTCCGCCCACCTTCATTACTCCCCTTGATAATAAGAGGCCCAATGAGACTAAGATGTAAGAGCCAGCTGCTCTTCCGCCCACCTTCATTACTCCCCTTGACAATAAGAGGCCCAATGAGACTAAGATGTAAGAGCCAGCTGCTCTTCTGCCCACCTTCATTACTCCCCTTGACAATAAGAGGCCCAATGAGAGTAAGATGTAAGAGCCAGCTGCTCTTCCGCCCACCTTCATTATTCCCCTTGATAATAAGAGGCCCAATGAGACTAAGATGTAAGAGCCAGCTGCTCTTCCGCCCACCTTCATTACTCCCCTTGACAATAAGAGGCCCAATGAGAGTAAGATGTAAGAGCCAGCTGCTCTTCCGCCCACCTTCATTACTCCCCTTGACCATAAGAGGCCCAATGAGACTAAGATGTAAGAGCCAGCTGCTCTTCCGCCCACCTTCATTACTCCCCTTGGTAATAAGAGGCCCAATGAGACTAAGATGTAAGAGCCAGCTGCTCTTCCGCCCACCTTCATTACTCCCCTTGACAATAAGAGGCCCAAAGAAGGTAAGATGTTAGAGCAACCTGCTCTTCCGCCCACCTTCATTACTCCCCTTGATAATAAGAGGCCCAATGAGACTAAGATGTAAGAGCCAGCTGCTCTTCCGCCCACCTTCATTACTCCCCTTGACAATAAGAGGCCCAATGAGACTAAGATGTAAGAGCCAGCTGCTCTTCCGCCCACCTTCATTACTCCCCTTGACAATAAGAGGCCCAATGAGACTAAGATGTAAGAGCCAGCTGCTCTTCCGCCCACCTTCATTACTCCCCTTGATAATAAGAGGCCCAATGAGACTAAGATGTAAGAGCCAGCTGCTCTTCCGCCCACCTTCATTACTCCCCTTGACAATAAGAGGCCCAAAGAAGGTAAGATGTAAGAGCAACCTGCTCTTCCGCCCACCTTCATTACTCCCCTTGACAATAAAAGGCCCCTTGAGAGTAAGATGTAAGAGCCAGCTGCTCTTCCGCCCACCTTCATTACTCCCCTTGACAATAAGAGGCCCAATGAGAGTAAGATGTAAGAGCCAGCTGCTCTTCCGCCCACCTTCATTACTCCCCTTGACAATAAGAGGCCCAATGAGAGTAAGATGTTAGAGCCAGCTGCTCTTCCGCCCTTCTTGTTACTCCCCTTGACAATAAGAGGCCCAATGAGAGTAAGATGTAAGAGCCAGCTGCCCTGTCGCCCACCTTCATTACTCCCCTTGACAACAAGAGGCCCAATGAGAGTAAGATGTAAGAGCCAGCTGCTCTTCCGCCCACCTTCATTACTCCCCCTGACAATAAGAGGCCCAATGAGAGTAAGAAGTAAGAGCCAGCTGCTCTTCCGCCCACCTTCATTACTCCCCTTGACAATAAGAGGCCCAATGAGAGTAAGATGTAAGAGCCAGCTGCTCTTCCGCCCACCTTCATTACTCCCCTTGACAATAAGAGGCCCAATGAGAGTAAGATGTAAGAGCCAGCTGCTCTTCCGCCCACCTTCATTACTCCCCTTGACAATAAGAGGCCCAAAGAAGGTAAGATGTAAGAGCAACCTGCTCTTCCGCCCACCTTCATTACTCCCCTTGACAATAAAAGGCCCAATGAGAGTAAGATGTAAGAGCCAGCTGCTCTTCCGCCCACCTTCATTACTCCCCTTGACAATAAGAGGCCCAATGAGAGTAAGATGTAAGAGCCAGCTGCTCTTCCGCCCACCTTCATTACTCCCCTTGACAATAAGAGGCCCAATGAGAGTAAGATGTTAGAGCCAGCTGCTCTTCCGCCCACCTTGTTACTCCCCTTGACAATAAGAGGCCCAATGAGAGTAAGATGTAAGAGCCAGCTGCCCTTCCGCCCACCTTCATTACTCCCCTTGACAACAAGAGGCCCAATGAGAGTAAGATGTAAGAGCCAGCTGCTCTTCCGCCCACCTTCATTACTCCCCTTGACAATTAGAGGCCCAATGAGAGTAAGATGTAAGAGCCAGCTGCTCTTCCGCCCACCTTCATTACTCCCCTTGACAATAAGAGGCCCAATGAGAGTAAGATGTAAGAGCCAGCTGCTCTTCCGCCCACCTTCATTACTCCCCCTGACAATAAGAGGCCCAATGAGAGTAAGATGTAAGAGCCAGCTGCTCTTCCGCCCACCTTCATTACTCCCCTTGACAATAAGAGGCCCAATGAGAGTAAGATGTAAGAGCCAGCTGCTCTTCCGCCCACCTTCATTACTCCCCTTGACAATTAGAGGCCCAATGAGAGTAAGATGTAAGAGCCAGCTGCTCTTCCGCCCACCTTCATTACTCCCCTTGACAATAAGAGGCCCAATGAGACTAAGATGTAAGAGCCAGCTGCTCTTCCGCCCACCTTCATTACTCCCCTTGACAATAAAAGGCCCAATGAGAGTAAGATGTAAGAGCCAGCTGCTCTTCCGCCCACCTTCATTACTCCCCTTGACAATAAGAGGCCCAATGAGAGTAAGATGTAAGAGCCAGCTGCTCTTCCGCCCACCTTCATTACTCCCCTTGACAATAAGAGGCCCAATGAGAGTAAGATGTTAGAGCCAGCTGCTCTTCCGCCCACCTTGTTACTCCCCTTGACAATAAGAGGCCCAATGAGAGTAAGATGTAAGAGCCAGCTGCCCTTCCGCCCACCTTCATTACTCCCCTTGACAACAAGAGGCCCAATGAGAGTAAGATGTAAGAGCCAGCTGCTCTTCCGCCCACCTTCATTACTCCCCTTGACAATTAGAGGCCCAATGAGAGTAAGATGTAAGAGCCAGCTGCTCTTCCGCCCACCTTCATTACTCCCCTTGACAATAAGAGGCCCAATGAGAGTAAGATGTAAGAGCCAGCTGCTCTTCCGCCCACCTTCATTACTCCCCCTGACAATAAGAGGCCCAATGAGAGTAAGATGTAAGAGCCAGCTGCTCTTCCGCCCACCTTCATTACTCCCCTTGACAATAAGAGGCCCAATGAGAGTAAGATGTAAGAGCCAGCTGCTCTTCCGCCCACCTTCATTACTCCCCTTGACAATTAGAGGCCCAATGAGAGTAAGATGTAAGAGCCAGCTGCTCTTCCGCCCACCTTCATTACTCCCCTTGACAATAAGAGGCCCAATGAGACTAAGATGTAAGAGCCAGCTGCTCTTCCGCCCACCTTCATTACTCCCCTTGACAATAAGAGGCCCAATGAGAGTAAGATGTAAGAGCCAGCTGCTCTTCCGCCCACCTTCATTACTCCCCTTGACAATAAGAGGCCCAATGAGACTAAGATGTAAGAGCCAGCTGCTCTTCCGCCCACCTTCATTACTCCCCTTGACAATAAGAGGCCCAATGAGAGTAAGATGTAAGAGCCAGCTGCTCTTCCGCCCACCTTCATTACTCCCCCTGACAATAAGAGGCCCAATGAGAGTAAGACGTAAGAGACAGCTGCTCTTCCGCCCACCTTCATTACTCCCCCTGACAATAAGAGGCCCAATGAGAGTAAAAAGTAAGAGCCAGCTGCTCTTCCGCCCACCTTTATTACTCCCCTTGACAATAAGAGGTCCAATGGGAGTAAAAAGTAAGAGCCAGCTGCTCTTCCGCCCACCTTCTTTACTCCCCTTGACAATAAGAGGCCCAATGAGAGTAAGATGTAAGAGCCAGCTGCTCTTCCGCCCACCTTCATTACTCCCCTTGACAATAAGAGGCCCAATGAGAGTTAGATGTAAGAGCCAGCTGCTCTTCCGCCCACCTTCATTACTTCCCTTGACAATAAGAGGCCCAATGAGAGTTAGATGTAAGAGCCAGCTGCTCTTCCGCCCACCTTCATTACTCCCCTCGATAATTAGACCCCTCTAAGGAAACAAACTTCGTTCGCGAAAGGTTAATTATGGTCTGCTGTAATTAGTGCATTTGAAAAGGGTAACGTAAACTTCCTCTTTAAATTAAATACGTGTCTTTACTTACGCGTATCACCTTGCGTTGATCACGTGACTGTCATCATCACGTGACTTGTCTTATGTGCGTTGATCACGTGACGATATTTAACGTCTACCACGTGACTGTCGTCATTACGTCACTTGTCTCATGTGCGTTGATCACGTGACGATATTTAACGTCTACCACGTGACTGTCGTCATTACGTCACTTGTCTCATGTGCGTTGATCACGTGACGAGATTTAACGTCTATCCCTTGACTGTCGTCATTAACAGACTGTCTTTATGACGTGACTGTCATCATTACGTGACGAGACCCACCGTGACTTATTTGTGTGAGAGTCACTCACCGTGTGTTCATCACGTGGTCCTCGTGGTTGCCGCGGTTCAGGAAGACGCCCCCAGGGAACACGAGAAGACAGCTTAGCAGGATCAGTAGCACTTCCAACCCCTTCTTGCCCCGGTCAACGAAGTCCCCGTTAAAGATGTAGGGGTTCTCCGCGCTCGGCAGCCCATTCTGGG
>OX246745.1:44777532-44780032 GCA_945910005.1 Isoperla grammatica
ACTTGATCGCAACTGCAAGTTATGTCCGTGGCATTTTGGTTAAAAGTACTATGCAAGCACTGGACTGAGTGTGATATAACTTTAACTATCGAGTTATGATTGGTATTCAGAGGAGTAGATATATGTACAATTTTAGTTTTTATAGCATTTACAATCAAGCCATCATCATGAGTCCACCTCAGCAAGTTTATATAGTCTTCTTGCAAATACTTTTCCGCAATATGAATATTCTTGTGAATCGCAATAAGTGCAGAATCATCAGCGAAAAAAAATGCAAAACACTTCTTAAAAATTCGCGCCATCTCATTTACATACATTAAGTATAACAATGGTCCCAAGATAGGTCCTTGTGGCACCCCTGATTTGATCATTTTAGCCGTGCTATAATCCTCCCCAATTTTTACAATTATCTTTCTATTATCTAAATAGCTCTCAAACCACCGTAGAATTGGACCTCTCACACCAATATTGTCCAATGCTTGCAATAATTTCTTGTGATTTAGAGTATCAAAAGCTTTTGTGAAGTCCACAAACATACATGCTACATGAAAATTTTCATTTAAGAAGATCAGAGAATTTCAGTAAAAGATCAGATGTACTTTTCCCCTTTTGAAAGCCGAATTGATTTTTGTTTATGATAGAAAATTTAGTCAAATAGTTATTTAAACAATCAGCCACATATCTTTCCATTACCTTGTCGACTACAGACGATAAGGCAATTGGACGATAGTTGGAATACTCGTAGTGGCTTCCTTTTTTATAAACCGGCCTCACTATAGCTATTTTTAACATTTCTGGCACGACACCTTCTTTTATCGATAAATTTATCAGCAAAGCCAGTGATGGACTGATCTGATCCTTAATATTTTGTAAGTCTTTAACCCTTATTCCGTCCAACCCAGCTTGTTTACCACTATTCATTTCTTCGATAATTTTTCCCACTGTTTCCGCATCCATAGGGAGTATGTATACTGATTGCCTCTGAACGTTAATTAATCTGTTTTCTCCTTGAACAGTTTCACTACAAATCACATCACAGTTATGAACAATACGCTCAACCTCTTCCACAAAAACGTTTGCAAATGAGTTTGCTATAGTAACAGATGAATCACTTTTACCCAGATACTTTTTAATAACCTCATCTACTGACTCTTTCTTTTTCTTGCCTATTATAGTATTTATAGCTTGCCACGTTTCTTTAATGTTCCCCCTATTTCTTTCCAAAAGTGCACGGTAATAATTTTGTTTTGCTAGTTTGATCTTTTTGTTTACTTTATTTCGGAGGTTATTGTATTCTGTCCTACATACACCTTTCGTAAGATTTAAACATTTACATTTTTTCCATTGTTGAAAAAAACCGTCTCTTTTTGCTATCATTTCTAATAACTCTGACGTCATCCAAGATTGATTACTCCTTTTCTTATTACTTTTTTCTTTGACGAACGCTGCCCGTTCATCCAATAGTTCGGGCGACACCCACGACTTAATACCTCTTTTCGTAGCACTTCTTTCTTTAACAAAGGAACATTTTGTATATGCAATCTTGAAATTAAAATAAATCGCCTGATACAAATTGTCACAGCTATTGGCAATTAACAAACTATCCCAATCAACACGCTTTAAAGCGTGAAGCAGTTAAGCTTCAATTATACACTTTCCAAATATTATACTTTCCAATTTTCTTTTAATACTATCTAATCCCAATAAAATCATTATCATAATATAGTGGTCGGACAACTTAGATGTATAAAATATGGCTGGCTTGATACGGATGTCAACAGCCCTCACGTAAACATGATCGATACATGAACTTCTAAGCGCGCCCTCTAGGCCTACTACCTCCTCTCGCGTAGCCTTGGAAATACATCTCATAAAACCATTCACAGCCAGACTGGTTTCATAATGCTGCGCAAATGAATCACATTCATTCAAAATATCAATGTTTACATCACCAATCATTATTGCCGTATTAACTTTGGTCTTTTGCCAATAACTCTCGATCTCCTCTATAAACTCATTCTTGGTGTTGTTATTAGGAGGCCTGTACACACACAACAGAGACACAGTGTTATTGCCTACCGTTAAATTACCTGCTACTCCTTCAAAGTGATTAAACAAAACATAATTTCTTTCAAATAAGACAGAGTTCTCAATGTACAAAATTAACCCACCACCTCTTCTACCTTCTCTTAACTGATGGAATGTTACATAACCTTCTAATTCATACAGATCACTTACACAATGCACATTTACCTCACATAAGACAAGCACGTGAAATTTTCCTAATTGTTTCTCAAGAATCACTTGCAACTCATCCCAGTGTTAATTTATTGATTGAATATTCAGGTGAATAATCGTAAGCCCTTCGGACTCTTGCATCCAACTATTTATACTATCCACTACCTGCGTATCCGCCACGAGTGACGGTGGATTCCATAGTTCCATTTACTTACGTGTAAATCAAACAAGTTGGCCAATATCACGTGGGTTTTTTTATCTT
>OX246745.1:44782532-44815121 GCA_945910005.1 Isoperla grammatica
CATATACAAGTAAAACCGATGAAAGCCTTGGCAGATGGAGAGGCCTACCAGCATCTTGGTGTTCCTACTGGATTTCGTGTACAGCAAACGCCAGTGGCTGAACTAGATAGGATGTGCGAAGATCTTCACAAGATTGATTGGCAGAAATTAGACGCTGTGCGAACTTTCCTTCTCCCACGCTTCGAGTTTATTATGCGTGGGGGAGGGATGAAGAAGACACTGTTTTACAAGATCGACCGGAAAATGAAGGTAGCTGCAAAACGATGTATGTCATTTCCTCGACGTGCCAGTGCTGAAGTAGTCTACATGCCCTTGGCTGAGGGTGGGGCAGGTCTTTTACCAACCAGTGACTCAGTAGACGTGCTGGCAGTTGCGCATCCGTTTCGCCTTCTTACGTGTAATGATCCACTATGTAAAGACATTGCGTGGGCTTCCTTAGAGGATGTAGTTAACGAACGGATTGGCAGGGAACCAAGGGTTGAAGACTGCTGCCAGTACTTGTAGGGAAGCATGGACGGAGAGCTGGGGGGAAGAAGTAATGACATCAGTTCCATTTGGACAAGAGCACGCAGTGCTACTAGAAGACTTCAAGCACGTATTGGGTGTCAGTGGGGGTACAGTGAGGCAAAGGATGAGATAGCCATAACAATCGATATGCCAAATAGAAACCCTGAAAGACATATAATACCATCCAAGGCTCGTGGATATCTGGCTAGCCAATTACGGAATGGACTCCGCCATAGTTACAAGTTAAAACTGCTTAAAAAACATGACCAAGGAAAATTGTTCAGGCATTCATGTCAGTCTCTGGTTAGTAACCATTTCATGGCTACTGGACGCCTTACACGGTTTTGTGACTGGTGGTTTGTTTCAAAAGCACGTTTGGATACGGTGGGACTGAATGGTACTCGGAGATATGGAAACGCACCCAAAAACTGTCGTAGGTGTGGCTATGGACTTGAAACGCTACCACATGTCCTCAACTCGTGTAAGTACCACAATGCCGCATGGACTAGGAGGCATAACAGTGTGCTTGACAGACTGGTCAAGGCCATTCCAAAGGATCGGGCTAATAATATCCGAGTCAATAAAAAGATTCAAAATTGTGATCTAATGGAACGACCTGACCTTGTTGTTACGAACGCTGTAGCAAAGAAAGCTTGTATTGTGGACGTTACAGTACCCACCGAGAATCACAATAATGCCTTGTTGGCTGCTCGGGAGGAAAAAATACGGAAATACGCGCCACATGCTGAAGTGCTCAGAAGTCAGGGGTTTGAAACAAAGATAGAGGCAGTGGTTGTAGGTAGTCTGGGTTCCTGGGATACTAGAAATGATCGGTTTATAAAGATGCTTGGTATTGGAAGACGTTACTCAGCCATAATGAAAAGGCTCATGGTCAGTGATACGATCCGGTGGAGCCGGGATATCTTTAATGAACATGTGACCGGTTTTCGGCAGTACAACTGAGTATAAGTGTATTTTTAAATGATGATGATGATGATGATGATGATGATGATGATGATGATGATGATGATGATGATGATGATGATGATGATAATGATGATGATGATGGTGGTAGTTTTTTAACATTTTATTTTTTCAAGATGGATTTTGTTTTTAACAAGCGCAGAGGTTGCGTGATTTCATGATGATGATGATGATGATGATGATGGCGTCAGTATTTTATGTTATTTATTATTTTTTAATTGTCTTAAAACATATTATTATGCTGCGCTATTTAAATTACGCTTAGTCAACAGCATTTCAGATTGTTATTGTAAACTTGTTTGTTGGCACAATGTATGCTGTTATATATAATAAATAAATAGATAATGATGACGATGATGATGATGATGATGATGATGATGATGATGATGATGATGATGATGATGATGATGATGATGATGATGATGATGATGATGATGATGATGATGATGATGATGATGATGATGATGATGATGATGATGATGATGATGATAATGTCCATAGAGTAGAATTACTAGGATGGCATCGAGAAATCGGCCATGACCGTACACACAGTAACACGATGCAAAGAAGACACACACGAAGACAAGGTAAATAAGATCATATCATTATGCAGTGTATACAATGAACAAGTACTAATAAGACAGTAACGACTGAAGTTGAACAAGGTACCTCATGGAAATACTTGACATTACATCTGTATTGTCCGTATAACATGTAAACACAGGCTTTGACCGAGATTGTGATTACTAAGTTAATTAAGGTAGACCCATGGAAATACTTGACACTACGTCCGTATAACATATAACATGTTAACGCTGGTTTTGACCGAGATTGTATGATTGTGATACATTCAATAAAATAATAATAATAATAATAATAATAATAATAATAATATCTAGGATTTGCGCAGGCTAAACGAATTGATCATAAACTGATGAAAAGTAAACTAATTTCTGCATACAAGAAACGAATAGGATCCATTTTAAAAACACAATTGAATGGTAAAAACAAGATCAAAGCAATTAACACTTATGCTATACCGGTACTAACATATTCATTTGGAATTATTAACTGGACACAGACAGAACTTCATGCCCTAGAAATTCTCACCCGCACAACATTCACCAAGTACAGAAGTCATCACCCTAAGTCAGCAATAGAACGAGTGACTCTACCTAGAGAAAAAGGGGGAAGAGGCTTGATTGATTTAAACAATTTATATTATAAACAAATTGAAATTCTGAGAAAGTACTTTTATACAAAATGCCCACATTCACAACTTCATAGAGCTATAGTATCGGCAGACAAGTCGCTTTCTCCCCTCAATTTAAATGACGGAAATTTAAACTTGCTTCAAAAACTAAATTCTGACACAGCAAAAGAGATCAGAATATCAGAAAAGACGTTACATAGCAGACATTATAAAGAACTTCTTAAGGATAGCGTCGATAGGGTAGCATCGAACAAATGGTTAACGTCCGGGGACATTTTCAGCGAAACAGAGGGATTTATGATCGCTATTCAAGATAAAGTAATCAAGACTAACAATTACAAAAAATACATACTGAAAGACGTCACAGTGGAAGATAAATGTAGAAAATGTAATTTGAAGGGCGAAACAATTGAACATATCGTATCTGGGTGCAAAATGCTTTGTCAAACAGATTATCTTCATAGGCATAACCAAGTTGCAAACATTGTACATCAAAAATTAGCCATGAAGTATAAACTTATAAACACAACCACTGCGTATTACAAATACAAGCCTGAAAAGGTATTAGATAGTAAAGACTACAAATTATATTACGACCGGGCAGTTATTACAGACCAAACCATACATCACAATAGACCGGATATTATATTTATTGACAAGAAGAAACAAGAAACGATTTTAATTGATGTTGCCGTCCCTTTATGCCACAATGTAGAGACAACTTGGCGGGAAAAGATAAACAGATATAAGGAATTATCAATTGAAATAAAAAGGTTGTGGAAGCAGAATAATGTAACTGTTATACCGTTAATTATATCAGCAAATGGCATTGTTCCACGTAAACTCCATGACAGTGTTAAACTAATTGGTCTCCAACCGAACATATACATCGAGATGCAAAAAGCAATTATTTTGAACACGTGTAGGATAGTGCGAAAATTTTTGAACTAAGAAGAATGAAGACTTCAAGAAGTTCTCCATCCCGATGGTGGTTTTCGTGGTTTCCACCGTACAAAGAGCGAATGCTGGGATGAGTACAAATCGGCCACGACCGTACATAGCATCCACAGTTCGGTTTGGAAAAAATAATGTGGACAATGATATATTAAGTAGTATAGCCAAATGTGGGCATTTGAGAAGCAGAAGAAGAAGAAGAAGAAGAAGAAGAAGATATATTAAGTAGTTCTAAGTAGATTTTAATAAGGTAAACACATGGAAATACTTGACATTTGTGTCCGTACAACATGTTTATGCCGGTTTTGACCGAGTTTGTATGTATTGCAACAATAAAATAATAATAATAATAATAATAATAATAATAATAATAATAATAATAATAATAATAATAATAATTTTTTTTTTTTTTTTTTTTTTTTATTATTTTCAAGCGAACCAACATACAACAAAAAAATAGCATACATATGCCCCACTAAGCCAAACAAGGCTTATCAGTGGGTCTATATTATACAAGAAGTATGTTTTAGCGGAAGGCACAATATAAATTAAAATTACCAACTTATTCCTAGACAAAATACAACATAAAGTTACTATATAATAGTAAATCTAGCGAAAATTATGGAAACGATTTAAGACAATAAATACATCAAGATTTAGAACGAGCCGGAAACCGACTAAGATACTAAGATAGACATAATGAAATATTTTCAAGGTAGTGTGATTTTAATGTTGTCTTTACCAAGGATATCTTTTCTAATGACTTGACGTGATTGGGCAGAGAATTAAACAGTTTTGGTACCAAATATTTAAGACAACGTTCCCCATGTTTGTTTCTTGTAATTGGAACCTCTAACTTACCTTGACTTAAAGATCTTGTGGCTTGTGAATGTACGCGTACCAATTTATATATACTCTCAAAATAATATTTTAGCACCATACGATAATTAAATAGCTCTTTTAGAGGCAATAAAAAACAATGTCTATAAATTTCATGCATTTCACTTGTATGATTTAATATATGCTTAGGGCAAACTATTTTGATAATTGAATTTTGCAACCTAACTAACACATCAATGTGGTACGCAGATGCATTACCCCATGAGAGCAAAGCGTAAGAGATTACCGATTCAGCTAATGCAATGTAAACTAATCTTAAAAGATTATCAGATACGACTGGTTTTAATTTATATAACTGATATGCACAAGAACGAAGTTTTGAAGAAATGTAATCGATATGCGGCTTCCATGAAAAATCTCTATCAATAACCGCTCCCAAATACATATGGTGATCCACAGATTCTATTTGCTGCGTACACCCACAAACTAGATTTGCGTCTCGTTTATGTATACAATCAGTGTCATGGAAAATTAATTTTACTGCCGTATTTCTGTCAGAATTTAATGGAGTGCACATATGAACCGATTTAGTTTTTAAAACATTGATTACTAATTCCTTATCATGAGTCCAACATTGTAAATTTCTAAAATCCACATTCATATTTTCTATTGCAACGCGCAACTCTTTATGTATAGCCAATAGTACGAAGTCATCAGCGTATAAGTAAAATAGACAATTAATTATATATTTATGAATAACGTTAACATAGATAATATAGAACTGAGGGCCAAGAATTGACCCTTGGGGTACGCCTGACATAACTTTACCTGATTTACTATACGTGTCACCTATTTTAACCAAATATATTCGATCTTTTAAATAGCTTCGAAACCAGTCTAGAACTTTACCACGTACGCCTATGTGCTCTAAACAATCTAACAGCTTATTATGATTTAACGTATCAAACGCTTTTGAGAAGTCAACAAACGTTGCAATAACATGAAGATTATTATCTAGACTAGTATTTATTAAATCTGAAAACTGCAATAGAAGCTCCTGAGTGCTTTTTCCCTTTTGAAACCCATGTTGATGCTCACTGATAATGTTAAAATTTCTTAAATAGTTGGTCAGACAATCAGATATGTAACGCTCCATTATCTTCTCTACAACAGACAGCAATGCAATATGACGATAATTTGAAAAATTCGTGTGGTCACCTTTTTTATATACCGGTCTCACAACTGATACTTTCATCTTTTCCGGTACACAACCATCTCTTATTGATAGATTTATTAAATGCGCAATAACAGGACTCAATTCTATTCTCATATTCTTGATATCAATAGCTCTTATGCCGTCGTAGCCAGGCTGCTTATTTACGTTTATATCCGAAATTATTTTATTTACTTTCTGTACACTTGCCGGGGGCAACCACATGGACTGTGTGGCAGTATCTGTCATAACTTGTTGTGCGCAGCTCAAGTCGCACTTATGACGAATACTATCCACATCACTTGAAAAGCTGTCAGCAAAACTATTAGCTATGACCTCATGGGAATGCATTTTCCCTAGATACTTGTTGACAACCGCGTCAACTGAATCTTTTACTTTACGACCTGTGATACGATTAATAGTTTGCCACACCTCTTTAATACCGTTGCTATTATTTAAGCATTGACGGAAATATGTTTGTTTTGCAATTACCAACCGTCTATTTACGTAGTTCCTGAAATCCGTGTATTGCTTCCTATATACATTCTTTAATGGGTTCAAACCCCCACAGTCTTTCCACCGGCGAAACAATTTATCCCTCTGTTTTGTTAAATTTATTAAATCGTTTGTAATCCATTGCCTTTGCACCCTCTTTTTATTATTTCCTGATTGACTTATATAACGTGAATTATTGTAGCAACAGTCGAACTCCCTGCACAGTTTGTCGTAAAGAGCTGAACTTTCGTTAATCATTAGAAGTCGAGTCCAGTTAACAGCCTTCAAATTAGTTAAAAGTACCCTTTCATTTATACACATTCGAGTTTCCTTTATGTCTATCTCATTTCTGATCTTAAACCCTACCGACACTAAAATCATATAGTGATCTGAAATCTTAGTAGTAAATACAGCAGACTTGATGTTTACATATGAGTTTGAGCGTACATAAGAATGATCTATACAAGTACTCGTTAGCTTACCTAAACTATACTCCTCTCTTGTGGGCAAGTTCACACATTTCAAAAACCCACGTGCCGACATCAGATTTTCGTATAGTTGTACATACTTATTAGAGGTATCAAGAACATCTATATTAACATCTCCTAATATCAAACAATTTACTATTTGATTAATTGTTTCGTAATACACTTCTAATTCTAAAATAAAATCATTTTTCGTGTTATTATCGGGGGGTCTATATATACAAAGCAACTCAAAAGATAATTCATCATCAACAAACACACTACATGAAATTCCTTCAAAAGACTTAAAATCTGTACAAATATTTTTAACAACAAAACCCGATTTGATAAATAAGAGCAACCCACCACCTCTTCGACCTAATCTTGAATGACAAATTACATCATAGCCTGTTATCTGATAGCCGTTATTATTGTTGTCTTGCAGACCAGTTTCTGTTAATAACAACACATCGTATTTACATCTATGCAAGACCACTTGCAGTTCATCCCAATGTTTGTACACAGACCTTATATTAATATGAATAGCATTCAGTCCCTCATTCAAAGGTGACCAATTGTCTAGATTATTTATTTCAATGCAGTCAATAGGGAGGTCAATACCAGTCAAGTCCATGTATGAATAAGCAGATCACACACGTTATTCGAAAAGCTTATTTATGTCTTCTAACGTATTGATAACAATTACTTGCCGCGTGTCTTCGTCTTTCCTAACTAGGACTTTTCCACGACTCCACCACACGAATTTAAAACCCGCGTCTCTTGCTTGCTGTCTTGACTCCCAGAGTAAATTCCTGTAGTAAGGTGCGAGATTCTCAGTGATGCGGATGTATCGCTCTGAACGGCAACTGCTACCGAATATTTGTTGGTTGGTTACGACCTGGCGACGCCCCTCTATGAACTCATCCCTCTTCTTACGTGATGCTAATTGCACAATTATCTTCCTTGGATAGTTTTTATTACGTGATGGCAAACGATGGGCGGCCTCAATCTCCCCCGACGACAGCTCGATTTTAAGTTCCCTTGCAACTTTCAGAACAACTTTTTCTATATCTTCGTTGTCTGATTCCTCAACGTTACTCAATTCAAAATTGTTGTTCCTCCCGTACTGATCTAACTTATTGACTTTAAGGTTGAGTTCATCAATAAGTTTTGATTTTTCTTTTATTTTTGTTGTCAAGAAGCTAACATCTTCATCATGTTGTTTACATAATTTCAAAATAGCATCATACTTCTCTTTAGACTCCGCAATTTCTTTTTTCATTGACTGTATATCCGACACTACTACATCAAGCTTTTGAAGTATATCATTTAGAGTTTTTTGAATCAACAGACCTTGAGAACTGCTTCCAAAATCAAACTTGGCAGCTGAATCCGAAGTCGCCGATGCAGGACTCCCAGGCTTGGTTGCCTCCCTGCAACGACTGCAACGCCACTCCTTTTTCTGTTGCTTTGATTTCGCGTTGTATGTGGATTTTTTAATCGAGCAATCGAAGTGAAACCCAGAATCACATCCCACACACGTCACAAAGTCCCCGTCACTTGAGAGATCGTCCGTACACTTTCCACATGTAGTACGCGGCATGGTATCACTCACTATAGATAACACCGCAAACAGGCCTAGTACAGAGCGCACAATAAACACGTCCGACCGCTACGTGCTCCAGTATGCGAGTAATAATAATAATAATAATAATAATAATAATAATAATAATAATAATAATAATAATAATAATAATAATAATAATAATAATAATAATAATAATAATAATAATAATAATAATAATAATAATAATAATAATAATAATAATAATAATAATAATAATAATAATAATAATAATAATAATAATAATAATAATAATAATAATGATAATAATAATAATAATAATAATAAACAAATATTATACAAATATTATAAACAAATTGAAATTCTAAGAAAGTACTTTTATACAAAATGCCCACATTCACAACTTCATAGAGCTATAGTATCGGCAGACAAGTCGCTTTCTCCCCTCAATTTAAATGACGGAAATTTAAACTTGCTTCAAAAACTAAATTCTGACACAGCAAAAGAGATCAGAATATCAGAAAAGACGTTACATTGCAGACATTATAAGGAACTGCTTAAGGATAGCGTCGACATTTTCAGCGAAACAGAGGGATTTATGATCGCTATTCAAGATAAAGTAATCAAGACTAACAATTACAAAAAATACATACTGAAAGACGTCACAGTGGAAGATAAATGTAGCAAATGTAATATGAACGGCGAAACAATTGAACATATTGTATCTGGGTGCAAAATGCTTTGTCAAACAGATTATCTTCATAGGCATAACCAAGTTGCAAACATTGTCCATCAAAAATTAGCCATGAAGTATAAACTTATAAACACAACCACTGCGTATTACAAATACAAGCCTGAAAAGGTATTAGATAGTAAAGACTACAAATTATATTACGACCGGGCAGTTATAACAGACCAAACCATACATCACAATAGACCGGATATTATATTTATTGACAAGAAGAAACAAGAAACGATTTTAATTGATGTTGCCGTCCCTTTATGCCACAATGTAGAGACAACTTGGCGGGAAAAGATAAACAGATATAATGCATTATCTATTGAAATAAAAAGGTTGTGGAAGCAGAATAATGTAACTGTTATACCGTTAATTATATCAGCAAATGGCATTGTTCCACGTAAACTCCATGACAGTATCAAACTAATTGGTCTCCAACCGAACATATACATCGAGATGCAAAAAGCAATTATTTTGAACACGTGTAGGATAGTGCGAAAATGTTTGAACTAAGAAGAATGAAGACTTCAAGAAGTTCTCCATCCCGATGGTGGTTTTCGTGGTTTCCACCGTACAAAGAGCGAATGCTGGGATGAGTACAAATCGGCCACGACCGTACATAGCATCCACAGTTCGGTTTGGAAAAAATAATGTGGACAATGATATATTAAGTAGTTCTAAGTAGATTTTAATAAGGTAAACACATGGAAATACTTGACATTTGTGTCCGTACAACGTGTTATGCCGCTTTTGACCGAGTTTGTATGTATTGCAACAATAAAATAATAATAATAATAATAATAATAATAATAATAATAATAATAATAATAATAATAATAATAATAATAATAATAATAATAATAATAATAATAATAATAATAATAATAATAATAATAATAATAATAATAATAATAATAATAATAATAATAATAATAATAATAATAATAATAATAATGACATATACAAGCTGAGGTCCGTTGAGATAGTTCCTGTCGTCGTCTCCGTCAACGGTCTGGTCACCGAAGAGTGGTCAGCTGCGAAAGAGAAGCTCCACCTGAAGGACAAGCACGTGCGTGTCATGCAGAAGGCTGCAATCCTCGGCATAACTAATGTCGTGCGCAAGGTCCTCAGCCTATGAGCTACATTGTCACCACCATCTTTCGGCCGCCACCCTAGGGTGCACTCTCGCATCGTCTTGGCTCAAGAGGAGCCCGATGGTGCAAATGAGAGAAGAGAAGAAGGGAAATAACATAATAATAATAATAATAATAATAATAATTATTATAATAGTAAGCCAGCTATAACTGTTGCAATAGTAATCACATGTTGTTGACAATTGCACTCCTACACTGTAAAGCAGGAAAGGGGTGGAGCTTATCAGCTGCACCCTACAGCAGGGAGGGGTGGAGGGGGGTTATCAGCTGCACACTACAGCAGGGAGGGGGCGGGGCTTGTCAGATGCACACTACAGCAGGGGGTGGGCGGGACTTATCTGCTACACACTACAGCAGGGAGGGGGTGGGGCTTATCAGCTGCACACTACAGCATGGGGTGGGCGGGACTTATCAGCTGCACCCTACAGCAGTGAGGGGGTGGGGCTTATCAGCTGCACCCTACAGCAGGGAGGGGGTGTGGCTTATCAGCTGCACACTACAGCATGGGGTGGGCGGGACTTATCAGCTGCACCCTACAGCAGTGAGGGGGCGGGACTTATCAGCTGCACACTACAGCAGGGAGGGGGTGTGGCTTATCAGCTGCACACTACAGCATGGGGTGGGCGGGACTTATCAGCTGCACCATACAGCAGTGAGGGGGCGGGACTTATCAGCTGCACCTCACAGCAGGGAGTGGGCGGGGCTTATCAGCTGCACACTACAGCATGGGATGGGCGGGACTTATCAGCTGCACCCTACAGCAGGCAGGGGGTGTGGCGTATCAGCTACACACTACAGCAGCGAGGGGGCGGGGCTTATCAGCTGCACACTACATCAGGGAGGGGGCGGGAGTTATCAGCTGCACACTAGAGCAGGGAGGGGGCGGGGCTTATGAGCTGCACAATACAGCAGGGGGTGGGCGGGGCCTATCAGCTGCACAGTACAGCAGGGAGGGGGCGGGGCTTATCAGCTGCACACTACAGCAGGGAGGGGCGGGGCTTATCAGCTACACACTACAGCAGGGAGGGGGTGGGGCTTATCAGCTGCACACTAGAGCAGGGAGGGGGCGGGGCTTATCGGCTGCACACTTCAGCAGAGAGGGGGCGGTGCGTATGAGCTGGGCTTCCTAAGAGAGAGACGTACCTTGTGGAATATAACGAGTAGATCATCCAGTTTACCGTGGAGATCACCAACCACTGTGATCTGTTTGGATATCGCAACTGAGACCGGGTTCAGGTTTGGAAGATGCTTTAAAGCGTTTGTTGCTTGATGCAGAATGCTGGCGACATATTTCTCGTGCAGCTTGTGGTGCTGAAATATCGCCAGATAACAAGCTAGAATCACAATCTCTCTTTTTTGTAAAATTCTTTAGGTCAAAGATTAAGTGATTATAAAATGGTATAAAGAATTTGCCCCGACCAGGAATAGAACTCGGGTCCTCTGGCTTTTAAGTACCGATGCTGCAAAGCGAACTTCTAAATTGATATTTTTGGGAACTTCCTCCCAAGTAAATGTTTTACTTGTAGCTCCGATAGCTCACAATGTTAGAGAGTCGGTGAGTAAATCCGGAGGTCCTCATTTCGATTCCCAGTCAGGGCACATTTATTGACTATCACTTCTACTACAACAACAACAACAACATACTCACTCATAATACACATTAACTCTTAATAGCTCAAATAATGTCACGTTTATTTTAAGCATCACCAGCATATTTTCAAGTGCATCACTTAAGAAGATAGATTATTTTTAGGGCTGCCCAACGATATCGATAATTCGATACGATATCGATAATAGAAAAATAATTCGATATCGATATAGAATTAATATATCGTACGTTTCGCGATATCGATCAAGTGTCATCTATCGTAAAAGAAAAAAAAAGTTGGGCGGTGTTGTGCTTCTGCATCTTTGTGATACATACACTGCAACATTCGCGTTGGTACCTACTCGCCCTCATCGCCCGCCGGCCGGGAGTCTGTTGCGCCCGCGCTCGTTTTGCCAGTCTGTCACACTCACGTCACGTCACGCCAATCACAACATCGCTGTTTTGCGGATACATTTAAATTAATACAACACACAAATTGACGCACATAGTAAAACATTTCGACGTTAAATTATTCATATTAAATCGTTTATAATGAATGATCTCTGGCTGGTTTGAACAAAAAAATTACGATATAGGCAATATCGATAACGAGTTTAAAAAATACGATATCGCGATACGATATCGATAATTACATCTGCGATATCGATATGAATTTTTTTATCGTTGGGGAGCTCTAATTATTTTAAGAGTTGTTGGTCGCAATCTTAAGATATTCCAGCACTCTTAAACGCCCCAAGCATAGCCAGAGTCAAGTTGGTGTTCAAGTGGTTACATACATATCTACCACCTTTTTACATTATAGTATGCATGCAACCATAGCCATCGCGGTCTAACGCATTATTGTTTACTTTCTGACTATTTTATTTCATTTTGTATATTGATTATTTTATATATATATTTTTTTGTTTTACAAAAAAAAGAAATAAACCATAGCCATGCATAAATACAAAATTAAAAATTGAGTGAATTGCACAATTTTTGCTAAGGCCAACAATGCAAGTGATATTCCTGGTGGTTTCAAAGGTTTTAGTTTGTTAATGAATGCACAAGTAAATACACAAGTAAACCATAGCTGCATGTTAGCGGAGACATCCCTAAATCTTATACACAGCTGTCAGTAGTTTTGAGACATTACCTACTAAGTTGTATTCAAGAGACACAAGCAAGATATCGGGAGGTCTTCGATGACTCTACCTTGCAAAACGTGAGCATATAAGGGTGTGTTGGGGTGGATGGCAAAGGTCAATAAAAAGATGTACACGCGCACAAGGCTCTCTCCCTCGTTATTGCGCACAGTTGGCTCTGCAATTGAATTCGATCATATTTGTTCCTCGTAGCCAGAAAAAACGGTTTGCTCCAGAAACTAGTTTAAGAAATGTACAGGATATCAGAGTGAGTACCTTCTTCCGCCTGTAGGTTTCAATGAGGTGGTCCATGTCAGCCCTGGTGAGCGGGTCGCTGATATGGATCCCTCGGTAGGTGGCCTCCAGCTCCGAGACACACTCTGTTACATAGACAAACAATTATATATCATGTTATTTACATTTGAAATTATTTACTTTTATTATGTCGAGATTGATTGATTTCGATTTCGATTTTAATCAAAGTTGGTAGTGCTAAAAAATGTGGCATGTCAATTTTAAATTGATTCGATTTGAAGATATACAGTGAATGTTCATTGCTGTCAATAAGTACAAAGTAAATCGGCGTTCACATACAATGAGCGCGCGTAAAATAGTGTCATTCAAAACATCAAAATATAAACCGTAAGGATTAAAAGATTTTGAAACTTTTTTAATACAATACCCTATTCAATTCACCAATTTTGCTTGGAGTGAGACTTCCCACCCACGATAATTCCACATTCGCCTAACGACCGAGGAAACTTCAGAAAACCGTGTACTGAAAATAGCTGGTGGCTGAAATCGAACGGGTGACCGTCCGAATAAGAGTCTAGATGAACGTACAGTAATGATAGCAAGGGGAGTCTTTGAAGCACCGCAGGAGTAATCGCTTGGAACGTGAGTCAGTCGTCTGCTATGATGCTTCTTCGCGCTGGGAATCCCTCGACCGGATGTGCACTGGCCTTGAAACACGCATCATCCACCTCGATACTTGGATGTCAGTAATCGGTGGGGATTCAAAGGCGGACAACTACCTCTCAATTATTTAAACAAAGGAAAGAAAGAAATATGGCAGACAATGAAGAGCAAATAACCAATGGCGCTTCTATGGTGGCGCATATGGTGGGACGCCGGTTTTGCAATATTGATAAGGTTCGTAAGCCTCCCGTGTCACTCACACTCTACATTGAGTTGGACAGGGCGATGGCATTTATGCGAGCCAACAACTACTATTACGGGAAAGAGGAGACAATCAAGTCATGCTCAATATTCAACGAGTGAATGTTCATAGCATCGTATTTGAAATCAATGGATTCTGGCGCTACACGATCCAATTTAAATCTTTGTTTACATTGTTAAGGAAATGCTAAGTGGTACTCAGACACAATTGGAAAGTCTCAGTTTCTATTGGTCGCGCACAGGCAAACGGCTTAACGTATTTCGCTGTAACTTTCGGTCAACACTCGTGACCACAAAGCTTAAAGCTATTAATAACATAACTAGCAAAATTCGTCAAGATGCCAACCTACACAAAATTAATTACTGACATTTTTATTTGTTTTATTAAATTAAAACCCACACGGATTTAAATGCATTTTTACACGTAGATTCACATCGGTGGTACTAACAGTTCACAATAATTTCAAAATTGTAACTTTAACCGCCATGCTATAAAAAATATTGTTTATTTACGGCAATTAATTTCATCATTTTTACAGCGTTCCACCAACATGATTCGCATTTGTGGACCCTTGAAGTTATATGCACATAGTATGCACCAAAATAGCGTACGCACTCAGACTTTTCTTACTGTGTATTCGAAATTTCGATAGCTGTCATAGAGAGGCAACAATGGCGTGGTTATGTTTGATGACTTTCACGGCAAACATGCAAAAGTTAACAACGAACTTTGTAGACAAATTAAAAAGCTTTTATTACAGTTTAAATGCGGTTATTTATTATAAAACAACATCACGTTTTAGATCTAGCCTGTATCTACATTATGCAACTTTCTATACACGGATATGTTTAATTGTTTATGAATAAGAGCCTTTTGAGGTAAATAAGCATATAATAAGCAATAAGCAATAAGCACGGTTAAATAAAATTATGCGGAAATCCATTGAAAAATCTACTTGAAGGTTTTTATTGCATGCAACTATTAGCAACATATCGAGAAATAATGTTTAAAAGTTTTAGGGCGGGATGCAGAGTCGTTTAAGTACGAGCTTAACCGAGTTAAGTACGTGAATCGTACTTGACGGTATGCGGAGACAACAAATTCTCCTACTTTACTTAACCAAGCTATGATAGTTTAAGTAATACATAATGCTTCCGGTGCCATTAGGGGAAGACTTGTCTACTTCATAGTTCATATATTCATATAATTCCCAGCGTACTGTCGTGGCAATTACCTGCCGGGTTGGACGGCTCACTCGAAGTCCAGCAGTCCGGCTTGGCAGTCGGCATGTGAGTCAGCAGGGCATTGAAGAAGTTGTACAGCTGAAACAACGAGCCCATTTAGTTCTCCTCTCCCCGCTGCCACCTGCGTGATGCCCGTTTGATCGGGGGTGGGAAATACCCTCCCCCTCCCTCATATCGAGGGGTACTCGACATCTCTCCGAAACCAATTACTAATATGAATAAGCAATGAACACCTCATTTCGACAGAATTATAATTTCCATACCAAAATATGCACGAACGTTCCGAAATACCACATCTAATCCAATAAGTGTCACTGAAATCCAATTAATTTTCAACAAATATTAAACACATCTCCCATCAGGACGATTAAAGCTACTTGGGACATGTTTTCGTACCTCGAGAAATGTCAAACTATATTGATCACGCGCAAGGCAAACAAAAAGAGTTAATTGCAACGTAAACTCTCATTACGTGCAGTGAAATGTTCGTTCTATTGTCACAGGCGGGAGCAGCCTAGCCCTAGCCCTAGATGGTCGCAAGCTTGGCGTTCTATTGTCACAGGCAGGAGCAGCCTAGCCCTAGCCCTAGATGGTCGCAAGCTTGGCGTTCTATTGTCACAGGCGGGAGCAGCCTAGCCCTAGCCCTAGATGGTCGCAAGCTTGGCGTTCTATTGTCACAGGCGGGAGCAGCCTAGCCCTAGCCCTAGATGGTCGCAAGCTTGGCGTTCTATTGTCACAGGCGGGAGCAGCCTAGCCCTAGCCCTAGATGGTCGCAAGCTTGGCGTTCTATTGTCACAGGCGGGAGCAGCCTAGCCCTAGCCCTAGATGGTCGCAAGCTTGGCGTTCTATTGTCACAGGCGGGAGCAGCCTAGCCCTAGCCCTAGATGGTCGCAAGCTTGGCGTTCTATTGTCACAGGCGGGAGCAGCCTAGCCCTAGCCCTAGATGGTCGCAAGGTGGGCGTTCTATTGTCACAGGCGGGAGCAGCCTAGCCCTAGCCCTAGATGGTCGCAAGCTTGGCGTTCTATTGTCACAGGCGGGAGCAGCCTAGCCCTAGCCCTAGATGGTCGCAAGCTTGGCGTTCTATTGTCACAGGCGGGAGCAGCCTAGCCCTAGCCCTAGATGGTCGCAAGCTTGGCGTTCTATTGTCACAGGCGGGAGCAGCCTAGCCCTAGCCCTAGATGGTCGCAAGCTTGGCGTTCTATTGTCACAGGCGGGAGCAGCCTAGCCCTAGCCCTAGATGGTCGCAAGCTTGGCGTTCTATTGTCACAGGCGGGAGCAGCCTAGCCCTAGCCCTAGATGGTCGCAAGCTTGGCGTTCTATTGTCACAGGCGGGAGCAGCCTAGCCCTAGCCCTAGATGGTCGCAAGGTGGGCGTTCTATTGTCACAGGCGGGAGCAGCCTAGCCCTAGCCCTAGATGGTCGCAAGCTTGGCGTTCTATTGTCACAGGCGGGAGCAGCCTAGCCCTAGCCCTAGATGGTCGCAAGCTTGGCGTTCTATTGTCACAGGCGGGAGCAGCCTAGCCCTAGCCCTAGATGGTCGCAAGCTTGGCGTTCTATTGTCACAGGCGGGAGCAGCCTAGCCCTAGCCCTAGATGGTCGCAAGCTTGGCGTTCTATTGTCACAGGCGGGAGCAGCCTAGCCCTAGCCCTAGATGGTCGCAAGCTTGGCGTTCTATTGTCACAGGCGGGAGCAGCCTAGCCCTAGCCCTAGATGGTCGCAAGCTTGGCGTTCTATTGTCACAGGCGGGAGCAGCCTAGCCCTAGCCCTAGATGGTCGCAAGCTTGGCGTTCTATTGTCACAGGCGGGAGCAGCCTAGCCCTAGCCCTAGATGGTCGCAAGCTTGGCGTTCTATTGTCACAGGCGGGAGCAGCCTAGCCCTAGCCCTAGATGGTCGCAAGGTGGGCGTTCTCTCCGCAAATAGCCTGGCAAGGGCGTTTAGTTGTTTCAAAGGAATCATTATGTTGGCGTTAATACATTCATATGTAATAATTGCTTTGTATTTTGTACACGATCCAAAGATTAAGGCTGGGAAAATATATTGGATATTTCGGTAAGGCGGTTCCCCCGCGTTTTACGTTTTGTATAGATTTAGATTATGCCCAAAATTAATCATGTTCAGACTTAAATTGAAACCCGGGGCTAGAACATAATCGAAAATATTTTCAAAATCAATTTTCGTTTGTGGACATGTCAAGTATTGCGTCAAAAACATACTTTTTCCAGTTCACCGAAATGCCATTCCACGATAGAAACGGGATTTGTCCACGGTTCTAATACGTGTTTTTTCTACACCCTGATAGACCTACTAATCACTATTATATATTCTGTTATATCATTCGTTCTATGGCATGTTTTCGTTAACTGGTATTATTTCTAAATGAGTACCAGCAAATTGGAAATGCATACAACAAAGGATGAAGTAGATAATTCTTTAAGTATATCTCTATATTGAATAGTGCAACCGAGGGAAAAGTCGCCAGATGGTACCAGAGTTTACGAATGTATCCAGCAATGAAGCGTAGTGAACAGATTGCGCACGGCTGCTTCCCTGCGACACTAGCGCACGTAGCGGCAACATCGTAGACATACATTGTTTGCCATTATATAAAACTAGCTCAAGCTGCAGTAAATACATTCGTTATACTATTAGGCCTATGATAATGTGTGCTCATGGTTTCTATGTGCTACCCATTCTTGCGATATTACAGTAGTAAAAGTAAGTAATCAGGGATCCCCTAGAGTCTGACCTTGACTTGATCTTGCTCCCCGGCGTACTCAATGGATTGGAATATGGTCCATGTGTACCTCCTCCGTATCTCCATGCGAGCCAGGTACCGCCGATACCAGGTTTGGATGAGGACGGCGGCCTTCATAGCTGCAACAATCAACAGATGGCATCACTCACACAGACAAAAGCGTCGGCCAGATATGTCATTGCAGGGCGCTTAGGTCTTGAACGATGTATTTGTGTCACCTACTAGGAAAACGCTCTGTTTGCCGCGTTCATAAGCAAACGCGTCCATATCTGAAAGCCTCAGTGGCAGAGCTACCCTCTCTACTGGCTCAGTGGCATAGCTACCCTCTCTACTGGCTCCGTGGCATAGCTACCCTCTCTACTGGCTCAGTGGCAACGCTACCCTCTCTACTGGCTCAGTGGCATAGCTACCCTCTCTACTGGCTCAGTGGCATAGCTACCCTCTCTACTGGCTCAGTGGCATCGCTACCCTCTCTACTGGCTCAGTGGCATCGCTACCCTCTCAACTGGCTCAGTTATATCGCTACCCTCTCTACTGGCTCAGTGGCATCGCTACCCTCTCTACTAGCTCAGTGGCATCGCTACCCTCTCTACTGGCTCAGTGGCATCGCTAACCTCTCTACTGGTTCAGTAGCATCGCTACCCTCTCTACTGGCTCAGTGGCATCGCTACCCTCTCTACTGGCTCAGTGGCATCGCTACCCTCTCTACTGGCTCAGTAGCATCGCTAACCTCTCTACTGGCTCAGTGGCATCGCTACCCTCTCTACTGGCTCAGTGGCATCGTTTACCTCCCTACTGGCTCAGTGGCAACGCTACCCTCTCTACTGGCTCAGTGGCATGGCTACCCTCTTTACTGGCTCAGTGGCAAAGCTACCCTCTCTACTGGCTCAGTAGCATGGCTACCCTCTCTACTGGCTAAGTGGCATCGCTGACCTCCCTACTGGCTCAGTGGCAACGCTTCCCTCTCTACTGGCTCAGTTTCAGAGCTACCCTCTCTACTGGCTCAGTGGCATGGCTACCCTCTCTACTGGCTCAGTGGCATCGCTACCCTCTCTACTGTCTCAGTGGCATCGCTACCCTCTCTACTTGCTCAGTGGCATCGCTAACCTCTCTACTGGCTCAGTGGCATCGCTACCCTTTCTACTGGCTCAGTGGCATCGCTAACCTCCCTACTGGCTCAGTGGCAACGCTACCCTCTCTACTTACTCAGTTTCAGAGCTACCCTCTCTACTGGCTCAGTGGCATCGCTACCCTCTCTACTGGCTACGTGATATCGCTACCCTCTCTACTGGCTCAGTGGCATTGCTACCCTCTCTACTGGCTCAGTGGCAACGCTACCCTCTCTACTGGCTACGTGATATCGCAACCCTCTCAACTGGCTCAGTGGCATTGCTTCCCTCTCTACTGGCTCAGTGGCATCGCTACCCTCTTTACTGGCTACGTGATATCGCTACCCTCTTTACTGGCTCAGTGGCATCGCTAACCTCCCTACTGGCTCAGTGGCAACGCTACCCTTTCTACTGGCTCAGTGGCATAGCTACCCTCTCTACTGACTCAGTGGCATCGCTACCCTCTCTACTGGCTCAGTGGCATCGCTACCCTCTCTACTGGCTCAGTTATATCGCTACCCTCTCTACTGGCTCAGTGGCATCGCTACCCTCTCTACTGGCTCAGTGGCAACGCTACCCTCTCTACTGGCTCAGTGGCATAGCTACCCTCTCTACTGGCTCAGTGGCATCGCTACCCTCTTTACTGGCTCAGTGGCATCGCTACCCTCTCTACTGGCTCAGTGGCATAACTACCCTCTCTACTGGCTCAGTGGCATCGCAACCCTCTCTACTGGCTCAGTGGCATCGCAATCCTCTCTACTGGCTCAGTGGCAACGCTACCCTCTCTACTGGCTCAGTGGCATAGCTACCCTCTCTACTGGCTCAGTAGCATCGCTACCCTCTCTACTGGCTCAGTGGCAACGCTAGCTTCTCTACTGGCTCAGTGGCAACGCTACCCTCTCTACTGGCTCAGTGGCATAGCTACCCTCTCTACTGGCTCAGTGGCATCGCTACCCTCTCTACTGGCTCAGTGGCATGGCAACCCTCTCTACTGGATCAGTGGCATCGCAAACCTCTCATCAAGCTCAGTGGCAACGCTACCCTCTCTACTGGCTCAGTATCATAGCTGCCCTCTCTACTGGCTCAGTGGCATCGCTACCCTTTCTTCTGGCTCAGTGGCATCGCTACCCTCTCTACTGGTTCAGTAGAATCGCTACCCTCTCTACTGGCTCAGTGGCATCGCTACCCTCTCTACTGGCTCAGTGGCATCGCTACCCTCTCTACTGGCTCAGTGGCATCGCTAACTTCTCTACTGGCTCAGTGGCATCGCTACCCTATCTACTGGCTCAGTGGCATCGCTAACCTCTCTACTGGCTCAGTGGCAACGCTACCCTCTCTACTGGCTCAGTGGCATCGCTACCCTCTCTACTGGTTTAGTGGCATGGCTACCCTCTCTACTGGCTCAGTGGCAAAGCTACCTTCTCTACTGGCTCAGTGGCATGGCTACCCTCTCTACTGGCTAAGTGGCATCGCTGACCTCCCTACTGGCTCAGTGGCAACGATACCCTCTCTGCTTGCTCAGTTTCAGAGCTACCTTCTCTACTGGCTCAGTGGCAACGCTACCCTCTCTACTGGCAACGTGATATCGCTACCCTCTCTACTGGCTCAGTGGCATCGCTGACCTCCCTACTGGCTCAGTGGCAACGCTACCCTCTCTACTGGCTCAGTGGCATCGCTAACCTCCCTACTGGCTCAGTGGCAACGCAACCCTCTCTTCTTGCTCAGTGGCAGAGCTAACCTCTCTACTGGCTCAGTGGCATCGCTACCCTTTCTACTGGCTCAGTGGCATCGCTACCCTCTCTACTGGCTACGTGATATCGCTACCCTCTCTACTGGCTCAGTGGCATCGCCAACCTCCCTACTGGCTCAGTGGCAATGCTACCCTCTCTACTTGCTCAGTAGCAGAGCTACCCTCTCTTTTGGCTCAGTAGCATCGCTACCCTCTTTACTGGCTACGTAATATCGCTACCCTCTTTACTGGCTACGTAATATCGCTACCCTCTCTACTGGCTCAGTGGCATCGCTACCCTCTCTACTGGCTCAGTGGCATCGCTACCCTCTCTACTGGCTCAGTGGCATCGCTACCCTCTCTACTGGCTCAGTGGCAACGCTACCCTCTCTACTGGCTCAGTGGCAACGCTACCCTCTCTACTGGCTCAGTGGCATCGCTACCTTCTCTACTGGCTACGTGATATCGCTACCCTTATTACTGGCTCAGTATCATAGCTACCCTCTTTACTGGCTCAGTGGCATCGCTACCGTCTCTACTGGCTCAGTGGCATCGCTACCCTCTCTACTGGCTCAGTGGAAACGCTACCCTTTCTACTGGCTCAGTGGCAACGCTTCCCTCTCTACTGGTTCAGTGGCATCGCTACCCTCTCTACTGGCTCAGTGGCATCGCTACCCTCTCTACTGGCTCAGTGATATCACTACCCTCTCTACTGGCTCAGTGGCATCGCTACCCTCTCTACTGGCTCAGTGGCATCGCTACCCTCTCTACTGGCTCAGTGATATCGCTACCCTCCCATCTGGCTTGGTGGCATCGCTACCCTCTCTTCTGGCTCAGTGGCATCGCTACCCTCGCTACTGGCTCAGTGGCAGAGCTACCCTCTCTACTGGCTCAGTGGCATCGCTACCTTCTCTACTGGCTCAGTGATATCGCTACCCTCTCTACTGGCTCAGTGGCATCGCTACCCTTTCTACTGGCTCAGTGGCATCGCTACCCTCTCTACTGGACAGTGGCATCGCTACCCTCTCTTCTGGCTCAGTGGCATTGCTACCCTCTCTTCTGGCTCAGTGGCATCGTTACCCTCTCTACTGGCTCAGTGGCATCGCTACCCTCTCTACTGGCTCAGTGGCATCGCTACCCTCTCTACTGGCTCAGTGGCATCGCTAACTTCTCTACTGGCTCAGTGGCATCGCTACCCTCTCTACTGGCTCAGTGGCATCGCTAACCTCTCTACTGGCTCAGTGGCAACGCTACCCTCTCTACTGGCTCAGTGGCATCGCTACCCTCGCTACTGGCTAAGTGGCATGGCTACCCTCTCTACTGGCTCAGTGGCAAAGCTACCTTCTCTACTGGCTCAGTGGCATCGCTACCCTCTCTACTGGCTCAGTGGCATCGCTAACCTCTCTACTGGCTCAGTGGCATCGCTACCCTCTCTACTGGCTCAGTGGCAAAGCTACCTTCTCTACTGGCTCAGTGGCATGGCTACCCTCTCTACTGGCTAAGTGGCATCGCTGACCTCCCTACTGGCTCAGTGGCAACGCTTCCACCTCTGCTTTCTCAGTTTCAGAGCTACCCTCTCTACTGGCTCAGTGGCATCGCTACCCTCTCTACTGGCTACGTGATATCGCTACCCTCTCTACTGGCTCAGTGGCATCGCTGACCTCCCTACTGGCTCAGTGGCAACGCTACCCTCTCTACTGGCTCAGTGGCATCGCTACCCTCTCTACTGGCTTAGTGGCAAAGCTACGTTCTCTACTGGCTCAGTGGCATTGCTACCCTCTCTACTGGCTCAGTGGCATCGCTACCCTCTCTCCTGGCTCAGTGGCATCGCTACCCTCTCTACTGGCTCAGTGGGAACGCTACCCTCTCTACTGGCTCAGTGGCAACGCTGACCTCTCTACTTGCTCAGTTTCAGAGCTACCCTCTCTACTGGCTCAGTGGCAACGCTACCCTCTCTACTGGCTACGTGATATTGCTACCCTCTCTACTGGCTCAGTGGCATTGCTACCCTCTCTACTGGCTCAGTGGCATTGCTACCCTCTCTACTGGCTCAGTGGCATCGCTACCCTCTCTACGGGCTACGTGATATCGCTACCCTCTCTACTGGCTCAGTGGCATCGCTAACCTCCCTATTGGCTCAGTGGCAACGCTACCCTCTCTACTGGCTCAGTGGCATAGCTACCCTCTCTACTGGCTCAGTGGCATCGCTACCCGCTCTACTGGCTCAGTGGCATCGCTACACTCTCTTTTGGCTCAGTTATATCGCTACCTTCTCTACTGGCTCAGTGGCATCGCTACCCTCTCTACTGGCTCGGTGGCATCGCTACCCTCTCTACTGGCTTAGTGGCATCACTACCCTCTCTACTGGCTCAGTGGCAACGCTAGCCTCTCTACTGGCTCAGTGGCAACGCTACCCTCTCTACTGGCTCAGTGGCATAGCTACCCTCTCTACTGGCTCAGTGGCATCGCTACCCTCTCTACTGGCTCAGTGGCATGGCTACCCTCTCTACTGGATCAGTGGCATCGCAAACCTCTCATCTAGCTCAGTGGCAACGCTACCCTCTCTACTGGCTCAGTATCATAGCTGCCCTCTCTACTGGCTCAGTGGCATCGCTACCCTCTCTTCTGGCTCAGTGGCATCGCTACCCTCTCTTCTTGTTCAGTAGCATCGCTACCCTCTCTACTGGCTCAGTGGCATCGCTACCCTCTCTACTGGCTCAGTGGCATCGCTACCCTCTCTACTGGCTCAGTGGCATCGCTAACTTCTCTACTGGCTCAGTGGCATCGCTACCCTCTCTACTGGCTCAGTGGCATCGCTAACCTCTCTACTGGCTCAGTGGCAACGCTACCCTCTCTACTGGTTTAGTGGCATGGCTACCCTCTCTACTGGCTCAGTTGCAAAGCTACCTTCTCTACTGGCTCAGTGGCATGGCTACCCTCTCTACTGGCTAAGTGGCATCGCTGACCTCCCTACTGGCTCAGTGGCAACGCTACCCTCTCTGCTTGCTCAGTTTCAGAGCTACCTTCTCTACTGGCTCAGTGGCATCGCTACCCTCTCTACTGGCTACGTGATATCGCTACCCTCTCTACTGGCTCAGTGGCATCGCTGACCTCCCTACTGGCTCAGTGGCAACGCTACCCTCTCAACTGGCTCAGTGGCATCGCTATCCTCTCTACTGGCTTAGTGGCAAAGCTACGTTCTCTACTGGCTCAGTGGCATTGCTACCCTCTCTACTGGCTCAGTGGCATCGCTACCCTCTCTCCTGGCTCAGTGGCATCGCTACCCACTCTACTGGCTAAGTGGCATCGCTGACCTCCCTACTGGCTCAGTGGCCACGCTACCCTCTCTACTTGCTCAGTTTCAGAGCTACCCTCTCTACTGGCTCAGTGGCATCGCTACCCTCTCTACTGGCTACGTGATATCGCTACCCTCTCTACTGGCTCAGTGACATCGCTGACCTCCCTACTGGCTCAGTGGCAACGCTACCCTCTCTACTGGCTCAGTGGCATCGCTAACCTCCCTACTGGCTCAGTGGCAACGCAACCCTCTCTTCTTGCTCAGTGGCAGAGCTAACCTCTCTACTGGCTCAGTGGCATCGCTACCCTTTCTACTGGCTCAGTGGCATCGCTACCCTCTCTACTGGCTCAGTGGCATCGCCAACCTCCCTACTGGCTCAGTGGCAACGCTACCCTCTCTACTTGCTCAGTAGCAGAGCTACCCTCTCTTTTGGCTCAGTAGCATCGCTACCCTCTTAACTGGCTACGTAATATCGCTACCCTCTTTACTGGCTACGTAATATCGCTACCCTCTCTACTGGCTCAGTGGCATCGCTACCCTCTTTACTGGCTCAGTGGCATCGCTACCCTCTCTACTGGCTCAGTGGCATCTCTACCCTCTCTACTGGCTCAGTGGCAACGCTACCCTCTCTACTGGCTCAGTGGCAACGCTACCCTCTCTACTGGCTCAGTGGCATCGCTACCCTCTCTACTGGCTACGTGATATCGCTACCTTCATTACTGGCTCAGTATCATAGCTACCCTCTTTACTGGCTCAGTGGCATCGCTACCCCCCTCTACTGGCTCAGTGGCAACGCTACCCTCTCTACTGGCTCAGTGGCATATCTACCCTCTCTACTGGCTCAGTGGCATCGCTACCCTCTCTACTGGCTCAGTAACATCGCTACCCTCTCTACTGGCTCAGTGATATCGCTACCCTCTCTACTGGCTCAGTGGAAACGCACCCTCTCTACTGGCTCAGTGGCAACGCTACCCTCTCTACTGGCTCAGTGGCATCGCTACCCTCTCTACTGGCTCAGTGATATCACTACCCTCTCTACTGGCTCAGTGGCATCGCTACCCTCTCTACTGGCTCAGTGGCATCGCTACACTCTCTACTGGCTCAATGATATCGCTACCCTCCCATCTGGCTTGGTGGCATCGCTACCCTCTCTTCTGGCTCAGTGGCATCGCTACCCTCGCTACTGGCTCAGTGGCAGAGCTACCCTCTCTACTGGCTCAGTGGCATCGCTACCCTCGCTACTGGCTCAGTGGCAGAGCTACCCTCTCTACTGGCTTAGTGGCAACGCTACCCTCTCTACTGGCTCAGTGGCATCGCTACCCTCTCTACTGGCTCAGTGGCATCGCTACCCTCTCTACTGGCTCAGTGGCATCGCTACCCTCTCTACTGGACAGTGGCATCTCTACCCTCTCTTCTGGCTCAGTGGCATCGCTACCCTCTTTTCTGGCTCAGTGATATCGCCAACCTCCCTACTGGCTCAGTGGCAACGCTACCCTCTCTACTGGCTCAGTGGCATCGCATACCTCTCTTCTGGCTCAGTGGCATTGCTCCCCTCTCTTCTGGCTCAGTGGCATCGCTACCCTCTCTACTGGCTCAGTAACATCGCTACCCTCTTTACTGGGTCAGTGATATCGCTACCCTTTCTACTGGCTCAGTGGCAACGCTACCCTCTCTACTGGCTTTGTGGCAACGCTACCCTCTCTACTGGCTCAGTGGCATCGCTACCCTCTCTACTGGCTCAGTGGCATGGCTACCCTCTCTACTGGATCAGTGGCATCGCAAACCTCTCATCTAGCTCAGTGGCAACGCTACCCTCTCTACTGGCTCAGTATCATAGCTGCCCTCTCTACTGGCTCAGTGGCATCGCTACCCTTTCTTCTGGCTCAGTGGCATCGCTACCCTCTCTACTGGTTCAGTAGCATCGCTACCCTCTCTACTGGCTCAGTGGCATCGCTACCCTCTCTACTGGCTCAGTGGCATCGCTACCCTCTCTACTGGCTCAGTGGCATCGCTAACTTCTCTACTGGCTCAGTGGCATCGCTACCCTATCTACTGGCTCAGTGGCATCGCTAACCTCTCTACTGGCTCAGTGGCAACGCTACCCTCTCTACTGGCTCAGTGGCATCGCTACCCTCTCTACTGGTTTAGTGGCATGGCTACCCTCTCTACTGGCCCAGTGGCAAAGCTACCTTCTCTACTGGCTCAGTGGCATGGCTACCCTCTCTACTGGCTAAGTGGCATCGCTGACCTCCCTACTGGCTCAGTGGCAACGATACCCTCTCTGCTTGCTCAGTTTCAGAGCTACCCTCTCTACTGGCTCAGTGGCATCGCTACCCTCTCTACTGGCTACGTGATATCGCTACCCTCTCTACTGGCTCAGTGGCATCGCTGACCTCCCTACTGGCTCAGTGGCAACGCTACCCTCTCTACTGGCTCAGTGGCATCGCTAACCTCCCTACTGGCTCAGTGGCAACGCAACCCTCTCTTCTTGCTCAGTGGCAGAGCTAACCTCTCTACTGGCTGAGTGGCATCGCTACCCTTTCTACTGGCTCAGTGGCATCGCTACCTTCTCTACTGGCTACGTGATATCGCTACCCTCTCTACTGGCTCAGTGGCATCGCCAACCTCCCTACTGGCTCAGTGGCAATGCTACCCTCTCTACTTGCTCAGTAGCAGAGCTACCCTCTCTTTTGGCTCAGTAGCATTGCTACCCTCTTTACTGGCTACGTAATATCGCTACCCTCTTTACTGGCTACGTAATATCGCTACCCTCTCTACTGGCTCAGTGGCATCGCTACCCTCTCTACTGGCTCAGTGGCATCGCTACCCTCTCTACTGGCTCAGTGGCATCGCTACCCTCTCTACTGGCTCAGTGGCAACGCTACCCTCTCTACTGGCTCAGTGGCAACGCTTCCCTCTCTACTGGCTCAGTGGCATCGATACCCTCTCTACTGGCTACGTGATATCGCTACCCTCATTACTGGCTCAGTATCATAGCTACCCTCTTTACTGGCTCAGTGGCATCGCTACCGTCTCTACTGGCTCAGTGGCATCGCTACCCTCTCTACTGGCTCAGTGGAAACGCTACCCTTTCTACTGGCTCAGTGGCAACGCTTCCCTCTCTACTGGCTCAGTGGCATCGCTACCCTCTCTACTGGCTCAGTGGCATCGCTACCCTCTCTACTGGCTCAGTGATATCACTACCCTCTCTACTGGCTCAGTGGCATCGCTACCCTCTCTTCTGGCTCAGTGGCATCGCTACCCTCTCTACTGGCTCAGTGATATCGCTACCCTCCCATCTGGCTTGGTGGCATCGCTACCCTCTCTTCTGGCTCAGTGGCATCGCTACCCTCGCTACTGGCTCAGTGGCAGAGCTACCCTCTCTACTGGCTCAGTGGCAAAGCTACCTTCTCTACTGGCTCAGTGGCATGGCTACCCTCTCTACTGGCTAAGTGGCATCGCTGACCTCCCTACTGGCTCAGTGGCAACGCTTCCACCTCTGCTTTCTCAGTTTCAGAGCAACCCTCTCTACTGGCTCAGTGGCATCGCTACCCTCTCTACTGGCTACGTGATATCGCTACTCTCTTTACTGGCTCAGTGGCATCGCTGACCTCCCTACTGGCTCAGTGGCAACGCTACCCTCTCTACTGGCTCAGTGGCATCGCTACCCTCTCTACTGGCTTAGTGGCAAAGCTACGTTCTCTACTGGCTCAGTGGCATTGCTACCCTCTCTACTGGCTCAGTGGCATCGCTACCCTCTCTCCTGGCTCAGTGGCATCGCTACCCTCTCTACTGGCTCAGTGGGAACGCTACCCTCTCTACTGGCTCAGTGGCAACGCTGACCTCTCTACTTGCTCAGTTTCAGAGCTACCCTCTCTACTGGCTCAGTGGCAACGCTACCCTCTCTACTGGCTACGTGATATTGCTACCCTCTCTACTGGCTCAGTGGCATTGCTACCCTCTCTACTGGCTCAGTGGCATCGCTACCCTCTCTACGGGCTACGTGATATCGCTACCCTCTCTACTGGCTCAGTGGCATCGCTAACCTCCCTATTGGCTCAGTGGCAACGCTACCCTCTCTACTGGCTCAGTGGCATAGCTACCCTCTCTACTGGCTCAGTGGCATCGCTACCCGCTCTACTGGCTCAGTGGCATCGCTACACTCTCTTTTGGCTCAGTTATATCGCTACCTTCTCTACTGGCTCAGTGGCATCGCTACCCTCTCTACTGGCTCGGTGGCATCGCTACTCTCTCTACTGGCTTAGTGGCATCACTACCCTCTCTACTGGCTCAGTGGCAACGCTAGCCTCTCTACTGGCTCAGTGGCAACGCTACTCTCTCTACTGGCTCAGTGGCATGGCTACCCTCTCTACTGGCTCAGTGGCATCGCTAACCTCTCTACTGGCTCAGTGGCAACGCTACCCTCTCTACTGGTTTAGTGGCATGGCTACCCTCTCTACTGGCTCAGTTGCAAAGCTACCTTCTCTACTGGCTCAGTGGCATGGCTACCCTCTCTACTGGCTAAGTGGCATCGCTGACCTCCCTACTGGCTCAGTGGCAACGCTACCCTCTCTGCTTGCTCAGTTTCAGAGCTACCTTCTCTACTGGCTCAGTGGCATCGCTACCCTCTCTACTGGCTACGTGATATCGCTACCCTCTCTACTGGCTCAGTGACATCGCTGACCTCCCTACTGGCTCAGTGGCAACGCTACCCTCTCTACTGGCTCAGTGGCATCGCTAACCTCCCTACTGGCTCAGTGGCAACGCAACCCTCTCTTCTTGCTCAGTGGCAGAGCTAACCTCTCTACTGGCTCAGTGGCATCGCTACTCTTTCTACTGGCTCAGTGGCATCGCTACCCTCTCTACTGGCTACGTGATATCGCTACCCTCTTTACTGGCTCAGTGGCATCGCCAACCTCCCTACTGGCTCAGTGGCAACGCTACCCTCTCTACTGGCTCAGTGATATCGCTACCCTCCCATCTGGCTTGGTGGCATCGCTACCCTCTCTTCTGGCTCAGTGGCATCGCTACCCTCGCTACTGGCTCAGTGGCAGAGCTACCCTCTCTACTGGCTCAGTGGCATCGCTACCCTCGCTACTGGCTCAGTGGCAGAGCTACCCTCTCTACTGGCTTAGTGGCAACGCTACCCTCTCTACTGGCTCAGTGGCATCGCTACCCTCTCTACTGGCTCAGTGGCATCGCTACCCTCTCTACTGGCTCAGTGGCATCGCTACCCTCTCTTCTGGACAGTGGCATCGCTACCCTCTCTTCTGGCTCAGTGGCATCGCTACCCTCTCTTCTGGCTCAGTGATATCGCCAACCTCCCTACTGGCTCAGTGGCAACGCTACCCTCTCTACTGGCTCAGTGGCATCGCAACCCTCTCTTCTGGCTCAGTGGCATTGCTCCCCTCTCTTCTGGCTCAGTGGCATCGCTACCCTCTCTACTGGCTCAGTAACATCGCTACCCTCTTTACTGGGTCAGTGATATCGCTACCCTTTCTACTGGCTCAGTGGCAACGCTACCCTCTCTACTGGCTTAGTGGCAACGCTACCCTCTCAACTGGCTCAGTGGCATCGCTACCCTCTCTACTGGCTCAGTGGCATCGCTACCCTCTCTACTGGCTCAGTGGCATCGCTACCCTCTCTACTGGCTCAGTGGCATCGCTACCTTCTCTACTGGCTCAGTGATATCGCCAACCTCCCTACTGTCTCAGTGGCATCGCTACCCTCTCTACTGGCTCAGTGGCATGGCTACCCACTCTACTGGCTCAGTGGCATCGCTACCCTCGCTACTGGGTCAGTGGCATCGCTACCCTCTGTACTGGCTCAGTGGCATTTTACCCTCTCTTCAGGCTCAGTGGCATCGCTACCTTTTCTACTGGCTCAGTGGCAGAGCTACCCTCTCTTTTGGCTCAGTGGCATCGCTACCCTCTCTTCTGGCTCAGTTGCATCGCTACCCTCGCTACTGGCTCAGTGGCAGATCTACCCTCTCTATTAACTCAGTGGCATCGCAACCCTCTCTTCTGGCTCAGTGGCATTGATTCCCTCTCTTTTCTGGCTTAGTGGCATCGCTACCCTCCCTTCTGGCTCAGTGGCATCGCTTCCCTCTCTACTGGCTCAGTGGCATCGCTACCCTCTCTACTGGCTCAGTGGCATCGCTACCCTCTCTACTGGCTCAGTGGCATCGCTTCCCTCTCTACTGGCTCAGTGGCATCGCTACCCTCTCTACTGGCTCAGTGGCATCGCTACCCTCTCTACTGGCTCAGTGGCATCGCTACCCTCTCTTCTGGCTCAGTGGCATCGCTACCCTCTCTACTGGCTCAGTGGCATCGCTACCCTCTCTACTGGCTCAGTGGCATCGCTTCCCTCTCTACTGGCTCAGTGGCATTGCTACCCTCTCTACTGGCTCAGTGGCATCGCTACCCTCTCTACTGGCTCAGTGGCATCGCAACCCTCTCTTCTGGCTCAGTGGCATTGCTCCCCTCTCTTCTGGCTCAGTGGCATCGCTACCCTCTCTACTGGCTCAGTAACATCGCTACCCTCTCTACTGGGTCAGTGATATCGCTACTCTTTCTACTGGCTCAGTGGCAACGCTACCCTCTCTACTGGCTCAGTGGCATGGCTACCCTCCCTACTGTCTCAGTGGCATCGCTACCCTCTCTACTGGCTCAGTGGCATGGCTACCCACTCTACTGGCTCAGTGGCATCGCTCCCCTCGCTACTGGCTCAGTGGCATCGCTACCCTCTGTACTGGCTCAGTGGCATCTTTACCCTCCCTACTGTCTCAGTGGCATCGCTACCCTCTCTACTGGCTCAGTGGCATGGCTACCCACTCTACTGGCTCAGTGGCATCGCTCCCCTCGCTACTGGCTCAGTGGCATCGCTACCCTCTGTACTGGCTCAGTGGCATCTTTACCCTCTCTTCTGGCTCAGTGGCATCGCTACCTTCTCTACTGGCTCAGTGGCAGAGCTACCCTCTCTTCTGGCTCAGTGGCATCGCTACCCTCTCTTCTGGCTCAGTGGCATCGCTACCCTCGCTACTGGCTCAGTGGCAGAGCTACCCTCTCTACTGGCTCAGTGGCATCGCTTCCCTCTCTACTGGCTCAGTGGCATCGCTTCCCTCTCTACTGGCTCAGTGGCAACGCTACCCTCTCTACTGGCTCAGTGGCATCGCTACCCTCTCTACTGGCTCAGTGGCAACGCTACCCTCTCTACTGGCTCAGTGGCATCGCTACCCTCTCTACTGGCTCAGTGGCATCGCTACCCTCTCTACTGGCTCAGTGGCATCGCTACCCTCTCTACTGGCTCAGTGGCATCGCTACCCTCTCTTCTGGTTCAGTTGCATCACTAACCTCTCTCTGCGGGGGGCATGGAGGGCTGTGGCCCCGCCCTCCGGCACCTCGCCACCAAGGTCATGGCCGAGTGGAGGAGCGTCCTCCCTGTCCTCCTCTTGCTCCTCGTGCCCTGATTGGCTGTCTGCTCGTCCTCCGCATCACTGGTCTGAGGGGTGCGACACCCGCATGCCAACATATTGTCCTCTGACTATCTGGCCCACATGGCGGACAGGGCGAACCTGCAAAACAACACCCAACATAAGTATCTCATGCTCGCGATATATCCGAGGAGTTCCTACAATCTTATTGAAGCAGGTCCATCAGTGACCATTGGTTACCTGGTACAGTAGGCGTGGATAAGTTGGCTTGTGTACTCCACTCAGTGGAAGACTACATTTAAGAATTGTGTGAAAGAACGCCAGGAATTTGTTGATTTTCGTGGAACAAGCCTGGTTTAGAAGGATCTGAGGATCTGAGATCTGAGGTCTGTATGCGAAACTTACGTTGGATTCTGCTTTAGTTTGTCTCTATATGTCTCGCGATAAACCATAACAAACGAAGGGTCCAATCAAGTTAAAATATGGAACATCCATAAGCTTCGATGTGGATTGAGCGCCATTAGTTTAGTAACAAAATCAATCTAGAACTTATTTAGTTAGAACTCAGTTACTCGAAATATTTCTTTAGAAAAATAGTGGAACATGTGGGCGTGGCCCGGTTATCAACGCGTTACACAGAGCGTTGGCTGGTCAGAATGTTAGTGGACGTGGCTCACTTATCAACGCGTCACACAGAGCGTTGTCTGGTCAGAATGTTAGTGGACGTGGCTCACTTATCAACGCGTCACACAGAGCGTTGTCTGGTCAGAATGTTAGTGGACGTGGCTCACTTATCAACGCGTTACACAGAGCGTTGTCTGGTCAGAATATTAGTGGACGTGGCTCACTTATCAACGCGTTACACAGAGCGTTGTCTGGTCAGAATGTTAGTGGACGTGGCTCACTTATCAACGCGTCACACAGAGCGTTGTCTGGTCAGAATGTTAGTGGACGTGGCTC
>OX246745.1:44815321-44917821 GCA_945910005.1 Isoperla grammatica
ACAAAATGATAGCCGCAGCCTCTCGGCTACATGGTCTCCGGTTTTAACCGCCTTACAAATCAAGGACATGGAAGAGGAACCTACCATCAGCGGTGAACACATGACAAGTGACAACAACTCTGACACGACGCACCGCTTGCCGCATAGGGATGAGACACTCGCTTCAAGGGCTCCGGGTGTCTCAAACCAGGGTGTCAACAACAACGTCATCTCTCCTCCCTTGACCAGGAGCAGAGCAAGATTGTGCACGGGCAGTGCGCCACTGCAACTAGTTACCGCTTGCACCGCCAGGCAGTCTCCACCGAGCGCTGTGATCGGTGCGGTGCATGACGTGCACAAGGATTGCAACACTCTCGGTACAGTCGAGCCCAGGCGTTCGCGACGACAACACACGCGACCCGGACCTGTCACCTGATGATGCCGCAACATTTGTCGGCGAAACGTTGTGAAAAAAGGTATGTGAAAAAACAACCTCCTCACAAAACGTGGACTAATACCCAAAAACCCTCTCCAACATATATATATATATATATATATATATATATATATGAGAACATATTATGCAGAGAAAGCCGTGGTAGGTTTTAAACCCGGGTAATTTTAACATGTGGTTAGTTACAGGAATGAGGCCCCTGTACATCATGTTACATATCTCTCTCTCTCTCTCTACCAGTACTTTCGAAAACTTTCCAAAACCCGCGAAAACCAATTAAACACGCGTAAATTCTCCGCCTGCGCCATGGATTGCAATACCACCAACGTTAAATCTCAAAACCCTCCCAAAACGGTAAAAGACCTAGCCGTTTACTGCGATCGAAGCTGTAATGTGATTGAAACGTCTTTCAAATCGCAATTCGACCAGTTGGAGTCTACATTCCTCAAGGAGATCGAAAAGGTAGCTTCTATGGTTGCTACAAGGAAACCTTCTGAGTCCAGCGAAAGCAGTGCCACAGATATTTCAGCCTCTCTTCGCGCTCTTCATGTTAAACTAGAGTCGGAGATATCATCTGTGAAAGCAAGTCTTTGCAAGGAGCTCGATGCTGTGCGTTTAGAGGTGAATAATATCGCGCGTGCTAGCATCGAGCACGGCGAATTGCTTGACGGGATTGAGCAATACAGTAGGCGCAACTGCTTACTAATCCATGGCGCCTCCGAGTCACCCGGCGAAGACACGATGACGACAGTTATTCAGTTCTCCAGTGAGAAGCTGGGAATACATGTACGCCCAGAAGACGTCGACAGGTGTCATCGCCTCGGCCCACCAAGACGCAACGCCGCCCAGGTTGCAGCTGCTTCTCGTCCCAGACCGATAATAGTAAAATTTGTCCGTTATGGGACGAGGGCGTCAATCTGGGAAGCGAAGAGGCGACTAAAGGGTACAGGCTACCTTGTCACGGAATCACTGACGCAACTACGCTCCCAGCTTCTGCGCTCCGCCAAAGAGATCGCCGGCAACACGAACGCTTGGACTCAGGACGGTCGTATTTTTGCCCTAGCCCGAAACAACACTCGTATCGTCATCACACGGAGGCTAGACTTGGAACTCATCAAATAATAACTCGATAATAATTGAATAGCTTATATTTGATTCCCCATGGAGACAAATTTTCCTCAGCCTGTTTAAGCAACCTATGTACCGCAAGAAATGTGTGGTAATTTTCCTAATTTTTCGTGTTTTTCAGTGTATTGTTTTCCTGTGTTTGTTTTCGATTGTTAACATTAACTATAGTTTATATGTATTCTTTTATTTTTTAAGTGTGAATGTGCGTGTGAAATGTAAGAAGTTATTTTCCAGCTCCGAAGTCATCTACAGTAATATTGGTAAGCTCACAATTATTCGCTTACGAGTACAAATCTGTCTTGTTTCATCTTTGTACAGTAATGGCAGAATCACTTGAGTTGGTAACCCTGAGTAGTCATGAAAGCAGCCCTCCTACTACGCCAACAAGAAACACCCTCCCATTCTCTTTCGCTCCCCTAGATTCCACCCCTTCACCCCCTCTCACGCCTGGTAGCCACCCGGCCACTGGCCAAACACTCAGCAACCGGCTCGCGAGTCACCCAAGGTCCCTCCAGGTTGTTCACCTCAACGCTTCCTCCCTCATCGTCTCACATTCACGACCTAAATGTGATCACAGACGAATGTCTTATCCACGTTATTCTTATTAGTGAATCTTGGTTGAAGCCATCTCTCAACACTGCTCTCGTCAATTTAGATGGATATCGTCTTATAAGACATGATAGATTAAAAACGGGGTGGAGGGGTATGTGCTTATATCCGTAACGATATTAAATTTAAAATTCTAAGTACTTCTCCGAGCGAATACTGTTCACGGTCTGAATACCTAATATTCGAAATAATTGTTTCCCATCAGAAAGTTATCTTAGCGGTAAGTGTATCGCCCTCCCAAGATCGGATTTCTTACCGATTTTGAAAATTCACTCTTAGCTTGGTTACCGCATTAATGAAAATATTATAGTAATGGGTGATTTTAATACCAACCTTCAACTTCCCAATCATACAGATACAAAACAACTAACCACAATTTTCGAATCATGTAACCTTGAAGTACTGCCCCTACAACCTACTCACCACACATCTACCTCTCACACATTAATTGATTTAATGTTAACTTCGGATGTAAGTAAAATCCTTAATCACGGACAACTCTCCGTACCTGGCATTTCATATCATGACCTGATTTATTTACATATTCTATTCGAGTACCAAAACACAAAGCAAAGTTCATTACTAAACGCTTTTTAAAACACATCGACACCGAACGCTTTACAGAAGACTCTATAGCCATCCTTGGCACAACATTATTAACTTAAACACTATTGACGAAAAATTGTTAGAATTCAACTCGTTAGTTATACAGCTTTATGACGAGCACGCTCCTTTAAAGACGGTTCGAGTGACTAAACCTCCAGCTCCGTGGCTAACCAACGACATAAGAGATTACAATATGGCAAGACGAGACGCAGCTTTTAACATTTATAAATCTTTTTCTACCCCTGAAAACAGAGATAAATACAAAACACTTAGAAACAAGACAAATCAACTGATACGCACGGAAAAGCGGAAGCATGCATATAGTTTACTCGACCCAAAAATGCCTTCTAAAAAACTTTGGCGGACTATCTCCCACATGGGAGTAGGCAAGCAAAAGGTAGACGAACCCCCTATTGCGATACCCCTGGATTCACTTAACTCGCAATTTATCCAGCCAGTGCAAGAAATTGACCCCACAATTAAAAAAGAATTTTTAAACGAATTATCAAACAATAGAAATATACAACCTTATGAGAAGTTCTATTTCTCACACGTGACGCCTCAAACTGCTCTACGCGCTATAAATCGTATCCAGTCTAATGCCCAAGGAGTAGATAATATCCCTATAGAACTTATTAAACACATGATCAAACATTCCCCATTTTTAATTGAACCTATTACTTATTTACTTAACTTCTCCCTTACTAGTTCTTCCTATCCTCATATGTGGACACACGCATTAGTTCGTCCTCTTGCGAAAAAAGTAAAGCCTGAAATGGCAGGAGACTACAGACCAATTAGCATATTACCAGCACTATCAAAAGTTCTCGAATACATCGTTCATACTCAAGTATCTGAATACCTGACACAAAACGACATTTTAGACCAACATCAATCAGGGTTTCGGGTCCACCACAGCACATGTACAGCTCTTATAAAAGTTACTGACGACATTAGATCTAAAATGGACCATAGACAATTGACTATCCTAACATTACTCGACTTCAGCAAGGCCTTTGACTCGGTCGATATAGATATACTAATTGCAAAACTGAAAACCATAAACTTTTCTGCGCCGGTGATACAATGGTTCGAGTCATACTTTCGTGATCGTAAGCAAAGTATAATATCACTCGATTGTCAATCTCAATGGCAGACATTAAGAGCTGGTGTTCCTCAAGGAAGTGTCCTCGGACCTCTATTGTTTTCTCTCTACATAAATAGTATTTCAAAAGCATTAAAGTATTGTCATCACCACCTCTATGCTGACGATCTGCAAATATACTTGCATGCCTCCCCACTGAAACTCGACGCCGCTATAGATTTGATTAATAATGACTTGGAAAATCTGACTACCTGGGCAACCAAACATGGGTTGCTAATAAACCCACTTAAATCCCAATCTATAATCATTGGATATCATAAATTGTTGAATAAAATAAACATTTCAAATGTCCATAAAATAACTTTGAACGACCTAACAATACCCTTCCAAAACAACATAAAAAACTTAGGACTACACATGACAGACGACCTCTCCTGGAACAATCATACCAAGCACATATGTCAAAAAACTTACTCAGCTTTACACTCATTAAACAGACTAAAGAATTTTCTTCCGACTAGACTTAAGACTCTCCTAGTACAAACGCTCATAATTCCTCACTTTGACTACTGTGACGTCGTTTACAACGACCTAACAGAAGACCTAGCCATCCGTCTTCAACGTGCCCAAAACTCGTGCGTTAGGTTTATCTTAGGAATAAGAAAATATGACCACATTACTCCTGGCTTCAAACAGTTATCCTGGATCCGCTTAAAAGACCGCCGTAACCTTCATTCTGTTTGTCTTACCCACCGTATTCTCTCTACTTCTTCACGTAGTTATCTCGCGTCAAACTTCCATTATCTTCATTCAAATCACTCTTTCAACACTAGATCAAGATCCGGCACTATACTAGCTTTTCCTATCCACAGAACTAATATTTTAGATAATTCCTTCATAATACATGCTATACGCACCTGGAATGCTCTACCTGCAGAGATAAGGGATGTTTATCATGACAATTTAGGGTTATTCCGATTAAAAACTCACAATCACTATTTTAATAAAAATTAACACATATGCTAAATAAAAATTATGGCAGAATGTACTCGTTGGTAGTTGTAATGTGACCATGCTTCCCTTAATAATGTCAATGGAAAATAAATAGAGTGAATGGGATGGATGAATGAGACGTTGATTTTTGTTAGTGTATAAGTAGGTTGGATGTAAGAGAAGGCCCAGCTGGCCTTAATCCCGCCTTCAATAAAGACCATTATCTATCTCTCATATTATTATTTACATTTTTATTATTATTATTGTTATTAATATTATTATTATAAACTATTAATAACTATTATTATTTTTATAAATATTATTATTATTGATATTATTATTATTGTTGTTATTATTATTATCATTATTATTATTATTATTATTATTATTATTATTATTATTTTATTGTTGCAATACATACAAACTCGGTCAAAACCGGCATAAACATGTTGTACGGACACAAATGTCAAGTATTTCCATGTGTTTACCTTATTAAAATCTACTTAGAACTACTTAATATATCTTCTTCTTCTTCTTCTTCTTCTTCCTTTTCTTCTTCTTCTTCTGCTTCTCAAATGCCCACATTTGGCTATACTACTTAATATATCATTGTCCCACATTATTTTTTCCAAACCGAACTGTGGATGCTTATTATTATTATTATTATTATTATATTATTATTATTATTATTATTATTATTATTATTATTATTATTATTATTATTATTATTATCATTATTATTATTATAATTATTATAATTATTATTTTTTAAATATTATTACTATTGTTATTAACATTTTTATTATTATTATAATTATTATTATTATTATTATTATTATTATTATTATTATTATTATTATTATTATTATTATTATTATTATTATTATTATTATTATTATTATTATTATTATTATAATTAATATAATTATTTAAACTTCTGCAAGCGCAACAATCAACATATTATGTATATATATATATTTGTTTTAAATATAATTATTATTATAAACATGTTATAATGTGAGATGTATGAACGGTAAAACGTTTGTCTAAAAGGAAGACGTCTCGAGATGAAATCAAAATATTCGCTTATGAATATTTAACGTATCGATAGTGTTGATGCGGTGCGGTATATTGTAGCGAGTGTATGCACTCACCTCCAGACGAGATCCTGTTCTATCCTCCGCGGTGAGAACTACTCTGACCGAGAGAGAGAGGGAGACCCAGAGAGCGAGCATCATCGAGCGCGCGCTGGGGTGCAGAGGCGCACGCCCGCCTGCCCCCTCCACCCCCCACCCCTGGCAGCTGTCGTCCTGTCCGGCCCGCTACCACCCCCCACCCCTGGCAGCTGTCGTCCTGTCCGGCCCGCTACCACCCCCCACCCCTGGCAGCTGTCGTCCTGTCCGGCCCGCTACCACCCCCCACCCCTGGCAGCTGTCGTCCTGTCCGGCGGCCCGCTACCACCCCCCCACCCCTGGCAGCTGTCGTCCTGTCCGGCCCGCTACCACCCCCCACCCCTGGCAGCTGTCGTCCTGGCCGGCCCGCTACCACCCCCCACCCCTGGCAGCTGTCGTCCTGTCCGGCCCGCTACCACCCCCCACCCCTGGCAGCTGTCGTCCTGTCCGGCCCGCTACCACCCCCCACCCCTGGCAGCTGTCGTCCTGTCCGGCCCGCTACCACCCCCCACCCCTGGCAGCTGTCGTCCTGTCCGGCCCGCTACCACCCCCCACCCCTGGCAGCTGTCGTCCTGTCCGGCCCGCTACCACCCCCCCACCCCTGGCAGCTGTCGTCCTGTCCGGCCCGCTACCACCCCCCACCCCTGGCAGCTGTCGTCCTGTCCGGCCCGCTACCACCCCCCCCACCCCTGGCAGCTGTCGTCCTGCCGGCCCGCTACCACCCCCCACCCTGGCAGCTGTCGTCCTGTCCGGCCCGCTACCACCCCCCCACCCCTGGCAGCTGTCGTCCTGTCCGGCCCCGCTACCACCCCCCCACCCCTGGCAGCTGTCGTCCTGTCCGGCCCGCTACCACCCCCCACCCCTGGCAGCTGTCGTCCTGTCCGGCCCGCTACCACCCCCCACCCCTGGCAGCTGTCGTCCTGTCCGGCCCGCTACCACCCCCCACCCCTGGCAGCTGTCGTCCTGTCCGGCCCGCTACCACCCCCCACCCCTGGCAGCTGTCGTCCTGTCCGGCCCGCTACCACCCCCCACCCGTGGCAGCTGTCGTCCTGTCCGGCCCGCTACCACCCCCCCACCCCTGGCAGCTGTCGTCCTGTCCGGCCCGCTACCACCCCCCACCCCTGGAAGCTGTCGTCCTGTCCGGCCCGCTACCACCCTCCACCCCTGGCAGCTGTCGTCCTGTCCGGCCCGCTACCACCCCCCACCCCTGGCAGCTGTCGTCCTGGCCAGCCCGCTACCACCCCCCCACCCCTGGCAGCTGTCGTCCTGGCCAGCCCGCTACCACCCCCCACCCCTGGCAGCTGTCGTCCTGGCCAGCCCGCTACCACCCCCCACCCCTGGCAGCTGTCGTCCTGTCCGGCCCGCTACCACCCCCCACCCGTGGCAGCTGTCGTCCTGTCCGGCCCGCTACCACCCCCCACCCGTGGCAGCTGTCGTCCTGTCCGGCCCGCTACCACCCCCCACCCCTGGCAGCTGTCGTCCTGTCCGGCCCGCTACCACCCCCCACCCCTGGCAGCTGTCGTCCTGTCCGGCCCGCTACCACCCCCCACCCCTGGCAGCTGTCGTCCTGTCCGGCCCGCTACCACCCCCCACCCCTGGCAGCTGTCGTCCTGTCCGGCCCGCTACCACCCCCCACCCCTGGCAGCTGTCGTCCTGTCCGGCCCGCTACCACCCCCCACCCCTGGCAGCTGTCGTCCTGTCCGGCCCGCTACCACCCCCCACCCGTGGCAGCTGTCGTCCTGTCCGGCCCGCTACCACCCCCCACCCCTGGCAGCTGTCGTCCTGTCCGGCCCGCTACCACCCCCCACCCCTGGAAGCTGTCGTCCTGTCCGGCCCGCTACCACCCTCCACCCCTGGCAGCTGTCGTCCTGTCCGGCCCGCTACCACCCCCCACCCCTGGCAGCTGTCGTCCTGGCCAGCCCGCTACCACCCCCCACCCCTGGCAGCTGTCGTCCTGGCCAGCCCGCTACCACCCCCCACCCCTGGCAGCTGTCGTCCTGGCCAGCCCGCTACCACCCCCCACCCCTGGCAGCTGTCGTCCTGTCCGGCCCGCTACCACCCCCCACCCGTGGCAGCTGTCGTCCTGTCCGGCCCGCTACCACCCCCCACCCCTGGCAGCTGTCGTCCTGTCCGGCCCGCTACCACCCCCCACCCCTGGCAGCTGTCGTCTTGCCCGGCCCGCTACCACCCTTCACCCCTCACCAGAAATACCAATACAGTAGTAATAATTTATAATTACAATATTTGCAAGTTGTTAAATCTGTTGTTTACCTGATACAAAAACAAATACCGCGTATGAATCACTTATCCAATATCTTGAAGCGAATTGTCAAGATATCAATAAAATATCGCTAATTTGCTAGGATTAATATGGCGACTACCCATTGCTGATCTATCATGAGATAAGCGTACTCGGGAAGTGTTCACAAAACACACAAGACGCCGAAGAGTCCTTCAAGACAGTGTTGCCATTTGAGACGTTCGTTCACTATTTACGACCACTGTGAAAGTTGATTTATGACACTGAAGCGAGGTCATAAAACGTCTCAGTATATGACATCAGTCTCGATATGGGAGACAACACTTGAGTCTCAGATGCGAAAACAATATTTTCGTATATTTCTTCTAAAAACATAACCGACTGTTATTGTCATCGAAACGACCCACATGAAATATGATGGACTTACGAAATATTACGTCAGAAGTAATATTATGATAACGTTATAACGAAATTACAAATATTGATTTGATTAATGATGATTGATGTAAACAAAAATTATTGCCTATCCTTACTTTCGAGTGGGATTTCAATTCTATACGTACATTATCCTAGCAAATCATGCTTGTCACTTATGCCGACACAAATGAAATCGTGAAACAATAATTTGTTTGACATCAATTTATGATTTATTTAACGACGTACTCGATAGCAGCTACGTCGTGCTACGTACTCGATAGCAGCTACGTCGTGCTACGTACTCGATAGCAGCTACGTCGTGCTACGTACTCGATAGCAGCTACGTCGTGCTACGTACTCGATAGCAGCTACGTCGTGCTACGTCAGACGCATCAGGTCCATCACATAGGAGCCACATCATGTAGGGGTATGAGACGAGGGGGGGAGGGGGGGGGGGCAAAGAGGGACAGCTTGAGTCAGAATGAGAAGAGGAAAAAGAGGAAATGTGAGTAAGATCATGATGGATGAGAAATATGAAGCACGAGAGCCCTCTTTGCGGGCACCGGTCACCACGGGGAGGAACTCGCCTAGTGGAGCTTAAGGTTCACCTGCAATTGGCAATATATTGAACAGTAACGTGCACTACCATTTACCATGCCAAAGCAAAACTCTTACATCTACATCGATATCGAATCGAAAATAAATTATTCAAAACATTACAATCGATGTAGATCGATAATCGAATTCGCGAAAACTGATCTAATATGTTTGGTTGCATATATTGGTCAACGTGCTCGCTCTATCTCACGCTTACTCATTCTGCTGCCCCCCCCCCCCCCCCCCTTCAATCTTTCATCCAGCATTGCAAGTTGTCGATGTATATACCAATATTTTGCCAACATGTGTTGTCAGAAATTGCCTGAGTGACATTCGTTTAATGCTTAACCGAATTTAAGGGATAAATGATCCCATACTTATCCGTCGACGGATATCAAATCGTTAGCCAATCTAAAAGCCAAATCGTTTCATCCCTTTTCTACCGATAGAGGTGACCCAGCGATAAGACGCGAGACTCTAATGCGGGAGGTCGCCGGTTTGATATCGGACACTGGCAACCCTGACTGAGGATGTTTCCGCGGTTTTCCTCAGTCCCAAGGCGAATGCTTGGATTGAGTCATACTATCATCCCTCAGATACTCCTTACCAAGAACAGACATCTTGCAGTCAGTGAGTTGATCGCTGATGGCTTTCCTCGCAAGCATTGGGAAGTCCCTCCTCCCTTCCTCATTATCATTCATCAATCATCACTCAACAGGCTAAAGAGGGTATTGTGCCCTACACTGGCCTTCATTACAATAAAGTGAAGTTTCTGCTATGACCTGTACACTTATTCTGTAACTTTTTTTCGTAGGTCCTGATATGGTTTCTGCCTGAATTCGACGTTGATCGGATAATTGCGATTTTGTAACTTTTTGGTGCCGATTTCCGCCTGAATCCATTTCCGTGGTCGTGATATGATTTCAGTAGCTTTTTTACGGGTGAAACGAAATCAGCCGAAATATTAAGCATGGATAATAACTGTTGACGCGTGATATTGTACTGCAAACTGCATTCAATAATTATGTTCCATTATAATGAGTGAAAAACACCAATAAACAACATGTTTACTTTTCATTTGAGATAGTCTTTATTATTCGAAAATCCCAGCCGGCGCCGCGGTCTAGTGACGCCCGCCATTAGACAAATATTACGTCCACAACTCTAGCCTAGGCCTATTGTATTATTGGGACTGCCGTATTACTAGGCCGATACTTCTAAATTCACTGTTAAGACATAATAAGATATTGGCGTAGGCCGAGGGATTACCTTGTAGGCTTCCTAGAATATAGAGAAATTCCTAGAATAGAGAAATAGAGCATTCTAAGTTGCTTCTTGTGTTGTGAAAGACGCGTTCATGTAACTGTGTAGGGTTATGTTTGTTTTGATTTGAGCCGTGTAGCAGTGATCACGGCCCTCTGAATCATGATATTGTGATGTAAAAGGATGAACTTGTCCATCTTTTACTATTTATTGGAATCCGTGGTTTATGTAAGCTCTAAGTGTGTCAACCTACATGTGTGCAACATAGTCTATTGATTGCCACAGCGTGACTGTCAGCGTTTTCGTCATTATTTCAATCGTGACTGCTAAGTCAGCAGAGGCGGAAGCGAGGCTAGTTTTGCGCCACGCGACGGACGTGGAGTCTTACCGAAGGAGCCGGGCAAGATGGTTGTCCGGTAGGTTCGTGAGTCAAGGAGGCCGTGGCCGCCGTGGAGGGCTGACCCCGCGAGGGAAGAAGTGGTGAAACGGGGGAAGCATGTCCTAGCGGCCTAGGCGAAGATTAAGGGTTCGTGGGAGACGAGCGGAGGAGTACGATATGGACGTGGCAGAGGACGGAAGGATCTGAGGACGAAGACGCGGATACGGACAGGCGACTGGAGGACCAACGGGTTGACGGTTGCCAGCTGGAAAGGCGGTTATGAGGTATGGAGCGCTGGCCCTCGTTAGATCAGGTGGAATGTGCCCATCAGGCTGATTATGACCATAGTCAGGTTCGCCACACTAAAGCCACGTATAGGATAACTGTAAGTAATAATAAATATGGTTCCTCAAGATTCGAACCAAGGGTCTTGTGATTCAACATAACCTAGATTCCCTGTTCTCCTCAGTCTTGCCAAAGATCCCGCATGTGCGAGTTCACGTATGTCGAGAGAGTGTTACGTCACCAGTAAAACCTTGAGACAGCCGACCAGAACGTGGGTTCGAGTCCCGTACCAGGGTGGTAGCGACCAGGGTGGGTCGGCGCGTGATCTTGCTACATGACAATATTGTCTGATTCTGATTGGCTTAAAGCCTCGGTGGCTCAGTCGCCTTGTGATGTCCTCCCAAAGCGTACATACACATTTCAGGCGCTGTTAGAGAATCGCTATTTTGTTCATCTTTGGCGACGGCTGAAACGGGCAAATAATTTCTGCCTGCATTCGTTTCGGCTGCTTTCATTTTAGGCAGAAATGGGAAAGTTACCGAATAGGGGTCCTGGGCAGGTTTCCTACGAACATTATTATTTTAATTCATCCCTACTCAAAAATGAAATAGTCTCCGTCATTTTACACAGGACACTGAATGACCTATTATAAGGCAGACTCCCTCCTTATCGCATCACAACTAATGATAAGTGTTGTCACGCCAAGGTGTATTATGCTACATGCATCGTCGTACACTTGCCACACCCTGTTCGCATTGCAGTCCAAACACTCGGGTTCATTTCAAATAGTCTAAGGTATTGCAATAATTGTATTTGCTAAAAATTGCCAAACAACATACGATTTGCATTTGAGAAGAATGGAAGTTGGATGCAAATAGTTGCGTAAGAAATGGCGTCAACATACATACCTTTCTAACGGTTCCATTATAATTTATTTATTTTATTGTAATTAAGGCCAGTGTAGGGCACAATGTCTTCTTTAGCGTGATGAGGGATGATTGATGAATGATAATGAGGAAGGGAGGAGGGGAAGCCTGGTACCGGCACGTAGCCTACTCCTGTCGAAAAGTACCACGGGGACCTTCGGATTTACATCGTATCCGAAAGGACGGTGTAACTTTGACCAGTCATATAAGTTCCTCCACTAATCTCGACTACTGAGCAGTTGACGAGAAGAACGAAGCTGTTCACAAGCTTTCGAACCCTCCAATCCGCTCTAACCATCGGTAACTAGTGTTTCAGAGGAGAGTGGTCACCCATCCACCTCCTGACCTAGCCCGAGGCTGCTAAACTTCGGTGTTCGTACGGGAACCGGCTAAGCGACCGCGGTTAAACAGTTGGCTAAAGGTATAATTGGAATTTCGATAGCTGTAGTAGAATGGCAACAATAGTGTGTTACGTTTGATGAATTTCTCGGCCGAAATACTAATTGTGTCAACATTTTAAAATGCTTGGTTTTGGTTTGAATGTGGTTGTTTTTAATTTAAAAGTATTAATAAATATCTCTAACCAAAATGTACATAGTGCCATTTAGTATACACGGAAAAGTTCAATAGTTTTTAAATAAGCGCATGTTTTATGAAACTATGCCTGAAGATCCATTGAAAAATCAACATTCAGGTTTCAATTTATTTAATTTAAACGTTTTAGCAGATTTAAATAGCATTTCGTAAGTCTGTTAACAACATATTGAGAAATAATTGACGCTAGTTGTAAGTTTGTAATGTACGCCGCCATCATGGGAAAAATTATATTTTTATTTTCACGTTTTTTTTTTGGAATTTGATATGCAAATGTTTTGTTTGACAAATAAAAAAAAAAAACGTTCATCTAGCAACGTGGAGCAGCATTTCCTAGTTTTGTTTTACAATAACAAAGATCGACTTTTCAACCCTCTTACATGCAATGATGATCTGTGTGGCCCATTGTAAGTGATCCCCACTAATGTAATCTTTGCTTGTAGCAATTGCTTGGCCATACTGTGCCCGGTCACCAACACTGCAGGCAGAGTCTTCTAGGTGTTGAGAATGCTCCCATGATCACAGATAATGTGAACCCATGTCAAGACACGTAACGCGTTGATAAGCGAAGAAGCGAACACGTCCACGAACATTATCTCTACTAGTTCACAGTTACCAACCATGTATGTCATCAGTGCACATCATTCTAAGTACCTGACTGAAGCAAAACGTCCAGTTGGTTTTTATTTGCAAAGAGCTTTGATTTTTCGTTATCATTATAAACAACTTATTCACACCAATATAATGGTAATTACTGCCTCCAATGCTTACCGCATCGCGTTGATAGAATTAAGTGTGAAGGTATGAATCCCCCTATTCAATTCCACAGAAACGACTCAAAGAGTAATCTTTGATTGACTGCACTTGCAAACGAATTTGTCTAGTTTTTTACTATAAATACTAAATAGTTATCTTATTAGCTTTTCTTGGACTTAAATAAATAATTGACAATTAGATGGATTTGCCATGGTCAGGAAAAGTTATTTGGACTGATGGTTTTAGAAGAGGGTTGGTCATCAATTCAGTATTCGTTGCTCCTCGTTGGGTGTGGGCGCGTGTGTGAAGTGAACTCTGAATGTCCCCGTTCCTCTTAGTGCTTTAACTGCAGTTAGTTCTACTTCTACATATTTTAAAAACTAATATTTGTTGAGTTATTGTGTATGATTGTGTCGTGTGGTTTGAGTTACTGAAATAAAGTAGGCCTATTAGGCCTATATACAGTGAGTTAAAATTAAGTTTCAAACATGAACGTGTATAAACATGAAAGTGGCGCCATGAAAAGGAAGAAAAAAAAGAAAGTGATAAACGAATCAAACAAATGTTACGTTACGTGTTAAAAAATAAGACTGGGGGTCAACCATCCCTAGGGCTCATGTACCCTACTGGGATGTGTTGTTTAAGAAATAAGACTGGGGGTCAACCATCCCTAGGGCTCGTGTACCCTACTGGGATGTGTTGTTTAAGAAATAAGACTGGGGGTCAACCATCCCTAGGGCTCGTGTACCCTACTGGGATGTGTTATTTAAGAAATAAGACTGGGGGTCAACCATCCCTAGGGCTCGTGTACCCTCCTGGGATGTGTTGTTTAAGAAATAAGACTGGGGGTCAACCATCCCTAGGGCTCGTGTACCCTCCTGGGATGTTTTATTTAAGAAATAAGACTGGGGGTCAACCATCCCTAGGGCTCGTGTACCCTCCTGGGATGTGTTGTTTAAGAAAGAAGACTGGGGGTCAACCATCCCTAGGGCTCGTGTACCCTCCTGGGATGTGTTATTTAAGAAATAAGACTGGGGGTTAACCATCCCTAGGGCTCGTGTACCCTCCTGGGATGTGTTGTTTAAGATAGAAGACTGGGGGTCAACCATCCCTAGGGCTCGTGTACCCTCCTGGGATGTGTTGTTTAAGAAAGAAGACTGGGGGTCAACCATCCCTAGGGCTCGTGTACCCTCCTGGGATGTGTTATTTAAGAAATAAGACTGGGGGTTAACCATCCCTAGGGCTCGTGTACCCTCCTGGTATATGTTTTTTAAGAAATAAGACTGGGGGTCAACCATCCCTAGGGCTCGTGTACCCTCCTGGTATATGTTTTTTAAGAAATAAGACTGGGGGTCAACCATCCCTAGGGCTCGTGTACCCTCCTGGGATGTGTTGTTTAAGAAAGAAGACTGGCGGTCAACCATCCCTAGGGCTCGTGTACCCCCTATGGCTTATAGGGTAGGGTAATCCAGCTCGGAGGGGATACTTGTACACTAGGGTAGGTTTACCGTGGGGTTAATCGTTCACTAGAGGTGGCTTACCGGGGGGTATTTGTGCCCTAGGGATGGTTTACCGGGGGGTAATCCAGCTCGGGGGTAAATGATCCCTGTTACACACCTTCTGCACTTTTTGCACTTATTGCAGCATTAGGGTTCGTTTGATTTACCGGCACCTTTTGTACTATATGCCATATATCCCATGAAATAACATGGAGGGAGTGCAAAGAGTATAAAAGCTGTAGCCAAATCAAACGAATCTAGTGTTTGAACTTAGAACTAGGCCTAGGGTTCTAGGCCACCCTACTTGCCGTGACGGCACGGCCAAACTAGGAAAGTAGGGTTATGATACAAAATTACTTCTAGACTTTTGTTACATAACTACAAATTATATTTTCTTACTTACACACATATTTTAAAATATAAATATCGTATACTTGCATCGATACACACAACAAATTTCTATAATCATTTAGTTCAAAAGCTGAAGTGAACATGAGACAGCTTGAAAAGTCCGCCATGTTTTCTTATCACCCGTCTAAAGGCAGGGGTATGGAGCGCGCTACTTTTAACGTAGGTGGTAACGGTCTTTGTCGATAAAACACGATAGACAATCGCTAACTCAATGCGGTATGGCTCGTTACGTCCAAGGACCTTAGAGAAGCGCTCTGCTAATTCTCTCGACGTGATATGTCATCGAGTAGTAAGCCGTAAAACACCAAATACTTCACAACATCAAAATGTCTTCTGTGAAAATATCGAGTTAATAACAGAATCAAGATTCATGAAAATAATTTAACTTAATTACTTTAAAAAGCCTGGTAACTCAATTAGTAACAGTAATTAAATACAGAGGAGTGGGGCTCAATTCCTGGTCGGAGCAAATTGTTACTACTTTTCTTTTAAATCACTCGGAATAAACACTTTTGTTATTATATATAATATTATGTATGACACGTTGATAGTTTTCAAAAACTAAACATCTCGCTGATCGCGCGTATTTCATCTCGAGGCCAGGATCACGATCTCAATAAGACACGTTGCTCCGTCGTGTGTGAGATTGTAGGACTGGCTATCGTGCAGCTATTTACGTGATGTGTGTAAAGAATTCACGAAATCAATAGGTCTAATAAATTGGTTACATAAGCTGTTCGCGCCGTAATGAAGAAGGGTAGGCGAAGGATCAGAGAGCCGAGCGCGTGACTGCACGCGTGACTCAGAGCGGCTGACAGGGCCGAGCGCGCGCGGCGGAGAAGTAGAGAACCGTGTGCGTGACTGCACGCGTGACTCAGAGCGGCTGACAGGGCCGAGCGCGCGCGGCGGAGAAGAAGAGAACCGTGTGCGTGACTGCACGCGTGACTCAGAGCGGCTGACAGGGCCGAGCGCGCGCGGCGGAGAAGTAGAGAACCGTGTGCGTGACTGCACGCGTGACTCAGAGCGGCTGACAGGGCCGAGCGCGCGCGGCGGAGAAGTAGAGAACCGTGTGCGTGACTGCACGCGTGACTCAGAGCGGCTGACAGGGCCGAGCGCGCGCGGCGGAGAAGTAGAGAACCGTGTGCGTGACTGCACGCGTGACTCAGAGCGGCTGACAGGGCCGAGCGCGCGCGGCGGAGAAGTAGAGAACCGTGTGCGTGACTGCACGCGTGACTCAGAGCGGCTGACAGGGCCGAGCGCGCGCGGCGGAGAAGTAGAGAACCGTGTGCAGAGCGGCTGACACATTAAGCATGCGTACAAAGCTCTTGGCCCGTATGTGTAACAACGGTGACCTTACAATTTATTTTCTAGGCACGAAGTCAATTGGGGATTAGAATTAAGTGTGGGTTATTACACAATGCAAAGCCAAAATACATACATACATAATCAAAAAAATCGCATGCTTTGGAGATTCGCTCGATTTCGAAGTTTTAATGAGATTCACACATTTTACACACATGGTGATTTCCTCGCGAAATGAATAAGGTTACATCAATAGGTTTGTTTGTTTTACATGCATAGTGTAGTGTAACGTGTGAGTGTAGGCAAATTGTAGGCTTTTACACTTGATTTTGCTTCGCGTCACCCAGAATAAGAAAAGGCTTTTTGTCTACACTTTACACTTAGCTTTACACTGACCTACTTACGTTTTGAGGTTATGGTGAGCATGCTCACATTATTTACGTATATAGTCGAAAAGAACCCTAATATACATTAATATACATTAATTTTTTACAAAAGTGCTGCGGTTTTACCATCGGTGGAAATAGAATGCGTCTATCATGATTAGTGATCCCCTTATTTTGAACTGACGCATTTTGTTTGGCGCCTTTTAATTACACTACACTTGCTGCATGAGCCGAAAAGCAGTTGTAGAAAGTGCTACACAAAGTGTAGCACTGAGGTAAAACAAACGCCTTACACTTGGCTACACTTAATACCCAAACGCCTTTTAGAGAGATTGAGCCTACACCAGTGGCGTGCACTCTATAGACGCAAGGGAAGCACTGCTTCCCTTACTAAAATGCTACAGAGTGCTATGTATAAAAGAACACCCGTATACGATTCGCCATCTCTTGAAGTCTTTGTATTCTCAAAATTAATTTTCCATTTAGCCATCTTTGCGGCAGTTCAGTTTAAATTTACGCGCGTCCAGCTCTGACAGGCGACAAGCCAGCACCCCTTCAGTCCCGACCGCGGCCGAGTATCTCCGACACTGACCGAGGCTCCGGAACGCTGAAATGAATCATGCGTCTTTGGCATTTCGCACGATTCCAAAAAATCGGTGTAAAAATATATGTATCGACCTTAAATCGTGGTAAGTGACAGTGACATTGGTGTGAGGGTTTACTGTGCGTCTTCCAAAGTACCCACAGGGACACTAGTGAACTTTAAAGCACTGAATTTAAGCTAAATGTAGTTTTTCAAGAAAACTAAGTGTGATCGTGTGGGTGAGGTGCGAGTTTTACCTCGGTGTGGACGCTCGTTTGCGAGCTGCGTTCAGAACGCATGGCCAGATGCAGACGGGAGTGAGCACGTGTTGCAGCCTGCAGTGGCGGGAACAGTAAGTGCAGAAACACGCAACTGTGGTTGCATTTTGGAGGAGCTTCTTAATCGTCAGTTTTGTACACGGAACTTTCAAGGCAAAAAAAAAAAAAAAAAAAAACTGCAAAAAAGTTCCTCCGGCGGCTGGGGCTTTTCCCCAGACCCCGTCCTTGTTTGGGCAAAACCATTGCTTCCCCAAGTTCCATAACCACGGCACGCCACTGGCCTACACTAGTGTAAAGTGTACGTCAGTGTAGGTAAAACATACAAACCTAATGATATTCAACAGCTATAGTAGGCTAGATGTGTTACGAGCGGAAGAACTTCAAGATAAACAAGTGTAATTAACCTTGGTTCATGTGTCATTGTTATTTCTCTTTGCTTAGCGATGGGGGTGTTTTTTTCCTCTCTGTGTTTTTTTATGCAGTTTGGCTGTACCGTGTAGTTGTGTGGAGACAGTAAAATATCTCCAAGAGTTTATAAATCTTTTTACTTTAGTTCAACTTTGACAATTTGGCGACCGTGACAGGACCTAAGTAAAGATGGATAAATTAAACCGTTTAAGAGCTCCAGTACGTGCAGCAGTAACTCGTGTATCCAAATCCATCGAGGGGGAACTTGGGAGTGGACGAGACTGACATGTGTTGAGTAAGTTCATGTGTATTTTAAATGATAAAATACAAACCCTGCAAGAAATGGGTACGAAGATTTTAGATCTTCTGAATAGTGACGCCTCAAGTGACGCGTTTAATGACGAGTATATGGAAATTGAAAAGCGGAGGGAAGAATTTTTAGTGTTAAAATATGAAGTAGACCAGTGTTTGTCATCCGTGGGTCAACAGACGGGTCAAGGTCAACCCGGAGCAGTCGTTCTCGACAGTGGCGTACGACGATTTATTGAACAACACAACATGTGAGTACAACAAAAAATTAAAATGTGTCTTCTAAGACAAGTGTCACCATTTTAATGAATGTATTGTGGTTAGTTCTATGGGTTTGGAAGACAAGAAGAAGAGGGTGCTAAAATCAAAGGCTTGTTTTGATTGTTTAAAACGCGGGCATATCTCAAAGTATTGTAAAGTTACAAAAGTATGTACGATTTGCAAAAACAAGCATCATAGTTTGATGTGTCCGAGCCATGGTACCGATACTTAGTCAACCTAATGGTGGGAGTAACCATATGATTTCGACATTAAATAATGTTTCAAACTCAGACGATGTAGTGTTGCAGACTCTGGTGATTCGAATTCATCAGAATGGTAAATCAAGATTGGTTCGAGCACTTCTAGACACTGGATCTCAAAAATCGTACATTCTTTCAGAGGTTGCCCAAACAATGGGTCTTTAAGTTGAGGGGAAGGTTAGCCTCCAACACAGTTTGTTTGGGGGTACTCAGACTAACGTTTAGCACCATAATGTTCACGAAATTGAGCTGCTGAGTGGTGACAACAATGGTATTCTTGCTGAAAGAAAAATCAAAGTTTTGAGTCACCCGTCCATTTGTGGTAAGGTTTCAGCTATTCGAAACGGACCGTGGTTGGCGGAACTGAAAGAAAAGAACATTCAGTTGTCCGATACTAGTCCAGCAAGTAAGATTGAGTTGTTGTTGGGGGCAGATGTACTTGGATTGTTGTTGACTGGAGAGCGTCATGATTTGTCTTCTGGATTGGTGGCAATTGGGACCTACATTGGTTGGACGTTAATGGGTCCAATTACTCGAAATAGAAGAAGAAGAAGAAGAAATAGAAATAGAAGAAGAATTAGTGATTTCAAGGTGGTTCAACCCAAACAATGCACCGAGGGCTAGTTGGTCGTTGCATGTGTTTAGTGAATGCTTTGTGTTGGATTCGGCGTGAAGACCACTGGGGTGTTTATGTTTGGAATCGTGTCACTGAAATAACAAGACTGACAACAAGTTGTCAATGGAAATATATATCTGGAATAAACAATCTACCTTCACGAGGTTGTTCTGCACGGAAGTTGATTTCCTCCAGATGGTGGGAGGGTCCAGAATGGTTGTACGAGCCTACACATTTATGGCCTTCTTCTCAGTGGGAATCGACTGTGGACGAAGATGTTCGAAGCCATAAGTTGGGAAGAGGTTCAAGCATCAATGGTCGGAGAAAGCCGAGTAGGATGGACGGTGCGTGGCAGCGTGTACACTGTACAGCCATCTACAAACTCACTACAGCGCGCTTAGAGCCTCAGTCTGGCGGAGAATGCAGCCCTCTACTTTGTCTAGGCCCACTCACTACAGCGCGCTTAGAGCCTCTGTCTGATGCTTGTTGCACTTCATGGACGTCGACGAGCGCCGAGCGCCGGAAGTAGATGATCCGAAGAAGCTGAAACCAACCAATTTCGCGGCGCTTGCAAGTGCCTCTTCGCCCTGATTGGTCGGATCATCCACTTCCGGCGCTCGGCGCTCGTCGACGTCTATGTAGTGCAACAAAGCATGACGGAGAATGCAGCCGCCGCCGAACTTTCATTCCTCATTCCGGTACAACATTCGCAACCCGGGTCAACATTAGTAATTTTCCTGTTTTTGATTAATAAATAATTCGGCCTTTAATCCAGTTATCTAATAAAAGGGAAGAGTGGTAATGTTCCAAATGAACTAAAGCTGTGAAGACTTAGAAAATTAAGAAAAGACTTGTTCAAAGAGAGCTTTGCGTTTATTGCCCGGCAGGGGTGTATATAGATCACGTACAATCAGGTCAACAAGTAACATCACCCCTAAATAAGCAGGGATGGCCCCAAGTCACGCTATCTCAAGCAATGCATCATTCTGGAACGTCCATATTAGCTGGAGTAGATTTCTTAAAGTCGGGAGAAATTGTTCTTTTGCCCTTTCTCGTCTCCATTATCATATTGGACGTTCCTAAAAGGTCAATGGTTGCTATAGAGACAAGTTAAAAATTAACTGTTACAAAGAAAACACGAAATACTGCATCTCGGACCAGAGTAGGACACCGTCTGTGTCACTAATCACTGAAAGAATAGGACACGCCTACTCACGCGATTCTTCCTAAGTCTTCACGTAGTTGGCGGCGTAAGACTAAAACACGCTAAATTAACGCTATATTGTATTGAAATAATTAGAACGCTTTTGGAATAGGGATTTTATTCAAAATAAAGTTTTCTATACGCTGAACAATGAATTTAAAAACTTTCAAATATTACAATTGTTGCGATTATTATTCTGTAATTAATTATTGACACTACAATCTTAAAAATAATAATTTTTGACAGTTTTTAAATGCGTTGTTTAGCTGATACAAAACTAAATTCCGCGTAGGAATCACTTTTCAAAATATATGTATTGCAGAACTGTTCGGGCAATATGAGGGCCCCGTGCGGTTTATGTGGCAGGTGTGGGGAAGATGGGGTTCAGAGCAAAGTCATTTTGCCCGTATGTTCCTGGTACGGGTAAAATTGACATATTTTTCAGTGTGCCATCAGGGCATACCGTGTGGGGCCCGCGCTAGTGAAATGAGCGTAGATGGTGTGGCAGAATGCTTTATGTTTGCTGAGATTAATTGAGTGCATCAGCTTCCAGGCCAATGTTCCTCCATATATCTAGTCATACACGCTTCTCTATCGTTCATACATTTCACACTCCTGTATTTCAGGATTATTCTATTTTAGCTGTCAAAGTTCTTGTTGGCCTTCCTCTTAGCAGGAGCCATGTTGAAGTATTATACGCCTATAGTCACCCCCCTCCCATGATACACATATTTCGGTCAATAAGTATAAAGCCCCGTAAAATTCGCGATCGTGAAATCATATGATTGTTGTCAATATTGCTTTATTTGATAAAAATGTCGGTATTTAATAGCGAGAGGAGTCCAAAAATATAAAAATTAAAGCGGGAAATTCGCGAATTGAGCATTATAACAAAGCAAACAGCGAAATCTCCTGTTTTACGCGAAATAACCACGAAATCTCGCAAAACAAGTCTGAACTCCCATTTAACAGTGAATATATTTCCGATACTTGCACAGAAAATCGTGTTCTCTTAAAATTCATAAATCTCTTTTGAAATGAAATACATTTTTAGCCGTTTTTCCATAGCGGGGTTAACAATATTTATTTCGCCAGCATGTTTTACTTTGCATTGTATCACTCTACACAGCTAAAATAATAACACCGCTATATAAACAACGAAAGCGTGGGAGAAAATAAACTTATTATCACGGGGCTCAATAAATAATAAGGTATAGAGTTATAGACAGTAAATGATACCTGGTTAGAGAATTCAGGTCTTATTCTAACTTTCTTGAACTTTGTCGTAACTTGGTGGGCCAGTGATGTGAAACTTTGGGCACCTAGTTCAACAGAATACGAAAGCAATTCAGATACGTCCTTGATTTCGTATGAGCTGAATGGCCAGTCAAGTTTCTAAAGTTGTCTGAATTGGGACTGTCCGCCGACCTCTACGGATGCTCATTTCGCTCACGAGAAGCCACTTCTCAATTGTGTATACTCCATTACAAGACATGGCACAATATCTACCATTGACATTTCATCCCAGCTCGCCTCATGTGCCTTTGTTATTTATTGCAACCATGCAATAAGCTTCACAAGCTACAAACAATCACGCTGAGCGAGGGTACAACTCGACTTGACTCAACGGGGTCACCCCCTCACCCCCTCACATGTGTGTCGAGAAAATACGTATATTTTTAGAGCCGAATTCTGTAGATATCTCTATGATTACAGATTTGATGAGTGACAGTTTTGCTTTGAGTCTTAGAGGGAGGGATCCGGGATTCAAGGGCAATTAGAGCTTTTTGTTAATATCTCAAGAATGCCACACAGCGCTAAACAAGTGAAAAATGCGCACAATATGGTTTCCTAACAATACTATTGTGTTGAATTATTATTGTTGTATTGTTGCATGAACAAAATGTGTGCGTTTGCAGTAATCTGAATCGATGTTTACAGTGTACTTTGAATTAGGTAAACGCTCTGTTTGACTCGTTGATAAGCGAGCGCGTCCATATCTACGAACGTTTGGCGAAAAGATTTCAAAGCAAATAAAAAAAACAATTAACAACAATTCAAGAATGCGCATTGCAAATTTTTTCTAATTTCCATAGCTATTCTATTATACTTCCCGATATTGTTGAATGCAGTGCAATGTGCGTTGCTAAGAATTTTCGTTGTCATTCTGCCTAGTATTTTCGCCGCGGTCCGCCACTAATTTCTGCCTCTAATACGTATCAGATTGCGTTTGCATTAGTATATTCGTGACCGGACAAACATTTACTATAAGATAGCCACCTCACATTTTGCTGTTACTGTGTTTCAGAAATATATTTTCGAATAACTTTTGTGTAACTTTGCCAATAAGGATTAGATCTCCATAGAATGAACATATTCGTAACCGTAAAAAGCTTTAAAAAATATGGCTATCTCACATTTTGCCGTCATTTTGTTTCAGAAAAAAAATTTGCAGTAACTATGGTGTAACTTTGTAACTTTTCGAACGATTTTGCCTCAAAACTATACACCTTCAATCTACATCGAGGCTTGTGGATGGTCCAAATTTCAAGTTGATCGGACTTACCGTTCGACCGCTATCGACAGACATAAAAAAAAAAAAAAAAAACAAAAAAAAAACAGAACGAAGTGCCACAAGAGTCAAGTGGAGACGCTCGCTTCGCTCGCTTAACTAAATGACTTAAAAATAAAAATAAACGGTTTTAATTACTTAAACCTATGCAAAAGCTAGGCATGTAGTAATGAGTTCTTACGAAACCAAATTGTGTGTATTTTTCACTTTTCTAATGTTGTGTGGCGTTCTGGAGATATGAACAGAACCCGGATTAGGCCTATGCGCGGCTTATACTAGTGTATACTGTTATACTGTCTGCCCGCCGTTCTCAGTTTTCTAAAATATTTATGAAATACAAATGCATAACGCCGAAATTGAAACATTGACTACACTGGAAGTACCAACATTATGTTTATCTTCATTTTTCAACGGCCGGTTTACTTAAATCTGATCAGGTTGTGTAACGTTTCGCAAGAAGTACGTGCTGGCCATAAACAATGCTTCATTGCGGGTAAAGAACACACTTTGGTCTAGTGAAGTATTTTCAGTGCATTATCATTAGTGGTATTTTGTTTATGACTGTTTTAATATACCAGTACAAATGCGCTCTCCGTTCCGTCAGATTAGAACCAACGTAAACAAAATACAGTTTAAGATGATGCACTGGAAATACTTCACACCCAAGACCAAAGAAGTTTTTTACCCGCAACGAAAAATTGTTTATGGCCAGCACATGTATCTTGTGCAACGTTGCACGACCTGAAATATTAGCGGTACCGGCCGTTGAAAAGTTAACACAAACATATTATTTTTGGTGCTTTCAGTAGTCAATGTTTCAATATCAAAGAAACACGTTTGTATCTTATGAATATTCAAGAAAAGATATAACGGTTGCACAGAGCACAGTCATACTGCTTGCGAGCAACACGTCCTAGCACAGTAAAACTGCTTGCGAGCAACACGTCCTAGCACAGTAATACTGCTTGCGAGCAACACGTCCTAGCACAGTAATACTGCTTGCGAGCAACACGTCCTAGCACAGTAATACTGCTTGCGATCAACACGTCCTAGCACAGTAATACTGCTTGCGAGCAACACGTCCTAGCACAGTAATACTGCTTGCGAGCAACACGTCCTAGCACAGTAATACTGCTTGCGAGCAACACGTCCTAGCACCGTTATACTGCTTGCGAGCAACACGTCCTAGCACAGTAATACTGCTTGCGAGCAACACGTCCTAGCACAGTAATAGTGCTTGCGGGCAACACGTCCTAGCACAGTAATACTACTTGCGAGCAACACGTCCTAGCACAGTAATACTGCTTGCGAGCAACACGTCCTAGCACAGTAATACTGCTTGCGAGCAACACGTCCTAGCACAGTAATACTGCTTGCAAGCAACACGTCCTAGCAGAGTAATACTGCTCGCGAGCAACACGTCCTAGCACAGTAATACTGCTTGCGAGCAACACGTCCTAGCACAACATACTGTTCGCGAGCAACACGTCCTAGCACAGCAATACTGCTTGCGAGCAACACGTCCTAGCACAGTAATACTGCTTGCGAGCAACACGTCCTAGCACAGTAATACTGCTTGCGAGCAACACGTCCTAGCACAGTAATACTGCTTGCGAGCAACACGTCCTAGCACAGTTATACTGCTTGCTAGCAACACGACCTAGCACAGTAATACTGCTTGCGAGCAACACGTCCTAGCACAGTAATACTGCTCGCGAGCAACACGTCCTAGCACAGTTATACTGCTTGCAAGCAACACGTCCTAGCACAACATACTGTTCGCGAGCAACACGTCCTAGCACAGTAATACTGCTTGCGAGCAACACGTCCTAGCACAGCAATACTGCTTGCGAGCAACAAGTCCTAGCACAGTAATACTGCTTGCTAGCAACACGACCTAGTACAGAAATACTGCTTGCGAGCAACACGTCCTAGCACAGTTATAATAATAATAAAAAAATTCTGGGGCCGGCAAGTTGGGATGCTGATGGTTAAAACTTATATTAAATTAGTAATTATGTTGCCTTGTACCCTGCATTCGCATTCGCGTCCACATCGCGTCTACACCGTGTCCACATCGGGTCTACACCGTCTCTAAGTCGCGTCTTCACCGTGTCCACATCGCGTCTACACCGTGTCCACACCGTGTCCACATCGCGTCTACACCGTGTCACATCGCGTCTACACCGTGTCCACATCGCGTCTACACCGTGTCCACATCGCGTCTACACCGTGTCCACATCGCGTCTACACCGTGTCCACATCGCGTCTACACCGTGTCCACATCGCGTCTACACCGTGTCCACATCGCGTCTACACCGTGTCTACACCGTGTCCACATCGCGTCTACACCGTGTCCACATCGCGTCTACACCGTGTCCACATCGCGTCTACACCGTGTCCACATCGCGTCTACACCGTGTCTACACCGTGTCCACATCGCGTCTACACCGTGTCCACATCGCGTCTACACCGTGTCCACATCGCGTCTACACCGTGTCCACATCGCGTCTACACCGTGTCCACATCGCGTCTACACCGTGTCTACACCGTGTCCACATCGCGTCTACACCGTGTCCACATCGCGTCTACACCGTGTCCACATCGGGTCTACACCGTGTCTACGTCGCGTCTTCACCGTGTCCACATCACGTCTACACCGTGTCCACATCGCGTCTACACCGTATCCACATCGCGTCTACACCGTGTCCACATCGCGTCTACACCGTGTCCACATCGCGTCTACACCGTGTCCACATCGCGTCTACACCGTGTCCACATCGCGTCTACACCGTGTCCACATCGCGTCTACACCGTGTCCACATCGCGTCTACACCGTGTCCACATCGCGTCTACACCGTGTCCACATCGCGTCTACACCGTGTCCACATCGCGTCTACACCGTGTCTACACCGTGTCCACATCGCGTCTACACCGTGTCCACATCGCGTCTACACCGTGTCCACATCGGGTCTACACCGTGTCTACGTCGCGTCTTCACCGTGTCCACATCACGTCTACACCGTGTCCACATCGCGTCTACACCGTATCCACATCGCGTCTACACCGTGTCCACACCGCGTCTACACCGTGTCCACATCGCGTCTACACCGTGTCCACATCGCGTCTACACCGTGTCCACATCGGGTCTACACCGTGTCCACATCGCGTCTACACCGTGTCCACATCGCGTCTACACCGTGTCCACATCGCGTCTACACCGTGTCCACACCGCGTCTACACCGTGTCCACATCGCGTCTACACCGAGTCACATCGCGTCTACACCGTGTCCACATCGCGTCTACACCGTGTCCACATCGCGTCTACACCGTGTCCACATCGCGTCTACACCGTGTCCACATCGCGTCTACACCGTGTCCACATCGCGTCTACACCGTGTCCACATCGCGTCTACACCGTGTCCACATCGCGTCTACACCGTGTCCACATCGCGTCTACACCGTGTCTACACCGTGTCCACATCGCGTCTACACCGTGTCCACATCGCGTCTACACCGTGTCCACATCGGGTCTACACCGTGTCTACGTCGCGTCTTCACCGTGTCCACATCACGTCTACACCGTGTCCACATCGCGTCTACACCGTATCCACATCGCGTCTACACCGTGCCCACACCGCGTCTACACCGTGTCCACATCGCGTCTACACCGTGTCCACATCGCGTCTACACCGTGTCCACATCGGGTCTACACCGTGTCCACATCGCGTCTACACCGTGTCCACATCGCGTCTACACCGTGTCCACATCGCGTCTACACCGTGTCGACATCGCGTCTACACCGTGTCCACATCGCGTCTACACCGCGTCCACACTGCGTCCACACCGTGTCCACATCGCGTCTACACCGTGTCCACATCGCGTCTCTACCGTGTAGACATCGCGTCTACACCGTGTCACATCGCGTCCACACCGTGTCCACATCGCGTCTACACCGTGTCACATCGCGTCTACACCGTGTTCACATCGCGTCTACACCGTGTCCACATCGCGTCTACACCGTGTCACATCGCGTCTACACCGTGTTCACATCGCGTCTACACCGTGTCCACATCGCGTCTACACCGTGTCCACATCGCGTCTACACCGTGTCCACATCGCGTCTACACCGTGTCACATCGCGTCTACACCGTGTCCACACTGCGTCCACACCGTGTCCACATCGCGCCTACACCGTGTCACATCGCGTCTACACCGTGTTCACATCGCGTCTACACCGTGTCCACATCGCGTCTACACCGTGTCACATCGCGTCTACACCGTGTCCACATCGCGTCTACACCGTGTCCACATCGGGTCTACACCGTGTCTACGTCGCGTCTTCACCGTGTCCACACCGCGTCTACACCGTGTCTACACCGTGTCCACATCGCGTCTACACCGTGTCACATCGCGTCTACACCGTGTCTACACCGTGTCCACATCGCGTCTACACCGTGTCCACATCGCGTCTACACCGTGTCCACATCGGGTCTACACCGTGTCCACATCGCGTCTACACCGTGTCCACACCGCGTCTACACCGTGTCCACATCGCGTACACCGTGTCACATCGCGTCTACACCGTGTCCACATCGCGTCTACACCGTGTCCACACCGCGTCTACACCGTGTCCACATCGCGTACACCGTGTCACATCGCGTCTACACCGTGTCCACATCGCGTCTACACCGTGTCCACATCGCGTCTACACCGTGTCCACATCGCGTCTACACCGTGTCCACATCGCGTCTACACCGTGTCCACATCGCGTCTACACCGTGTCCACATCGCGTCTACACCGTGTTACATCGTGTCCACACCGTGTCCACATCGCGCCTACACCGTGTCACATCGCGTCTACACCGTGTTCACATCGCGTCTACACCGTGTCCACATCGCGTCTACACCGTGTCACATCGCGTCTACACCGTGTCCACATCGCGTCTACACCGTGTCCACATCGGGTCTACACCGTGTCTACGTCGCGTCTTCACCGTGTCCACACCGCGTCTACACCGTGTCCACATCGCGTACACCGTGTCACATCGCGTCTACACCGTGTCTACACCGTGTCCACATCGCGTCTACACCGTGTCCACATCGCGTCTACACCGTGTCCACATCGGGTCTACACCGTGTCCACATCGCGTCTACACCGTGTCCACACCGCGTCTACACCGTGTCCACATCGCGTACACCGTGTCACATCGCGTCTACACCGTGTCCACATCGCGTCTACACCGTGTCACATCGCGTCTTCACCGTGTCTACACCGTGTCCACATCGCGTCTACACCGTGTCCACATCGCGTCTACACCGTGTCCACATCGGGTCTACACCGTGTCCACATCGCGTCTACACCGTGTCCACACCGCGTCTACACCGTGTCCACATCGCGTACACCGTGTCACATCGCGTCTACACCGTGTCCACATCGCGTCTACACCGTGTCCACACCGCGTCTACACCGTGTCCACATCGCGTACACCGTGTCACATCGCGTCTACACCGTGTCACATCGCGTCTACACCGTGTCCACATCGCGTCTACACCGTGTCCACATCGCGTCTACACCGTGTCCACATCGCGTCTACACCGTGTTACATCGCGTCTACACCGTGTCCACATCGCGTCTACACCGTGTCATATCGCGTCTACACCGTGTCCACATCGCGTCTACACCGTGTCACATCGCGTCTACACCGTGTCACATCGCGTCTACACCGTGTCACATCGCGTCTACACCGTGTCACATCGCGTCTACACCGTGTCCACATCGCGTCTACACCGTGTCCACATCGCGTCTACACCGTGTCCACACCGCGTCTACACCGTGTCACATCGGGTCTACACCGTGTCACATCGCGTCTACACCGTGTCACATCGCGTCTTCACCGTGTCCACATCGCGTCTACACCGTGTCACATCGGGTCTACACCGTGTCACATCGCGTCTACACCGTGTCACATCGCGTCTACACCGTGTCCACATCGCGTCTACACCGTGTCCACATTCGGTCTACACCGTGTCCACACCGCGTCTACACCGTGTCACATCGGGTCTACACCGTGTCACATCGCGTCTACACCGTGTCACATCGCGTCTACACCGTGTCCACATCGCGTCTACACCGTGTCCACATCGCGTCTACACCGTGTCGACATCGCGTCTACACCGTGTCCACATCGCGTCTACACCGCGTCCACACTGCGTCCACACCGTGTCCACATCGCGTCTACACCGTGTCCACATCGCGTCTCTACCGTGTAGACATCGCGTCTACACCGTGTCACATCGCGTCCACACCGTGTCCACATCGCGTCTACACCGTGTCCACATCGCGTCTACACCGTGTCACATCGCGTCTACACCGTGTTCACATCGCGTCTACACCGTGTCCACATCGCGTCTACACCGCGTCCACACTGCGTCCACACCGTGTCCACATCGCGCCTACACCGTGTCCACATCGCGTCTACACCGTGTCCACATCGCGCCTACACCGTGTCACATCGCGTCTACACCGTGTCCACATCGCGTCTACACCGTGTCCACATCGCGCCTACACCGTGTCACATCGCGTCTACACCGTGTTCACATCGCGTCTACACCGTGTCCACATCGCGTCTACACCGTGTCACATCGCGTCTACACCGTGTCCACATCGCGTCTACACCGCGTCCACACTGCGTCCACACCGTGTCCACATCGCGTCTACACCGTGTCCACATCGCGTCTACACCGTGTCCACATCGCGTCTACACCGTGTCACATCGCGTCTACACCGTGTTCACATCGCGTCTACACCGTGTCCACATCGCGTCTACACCGTGTCACATCGCGTCTACACCGTGTCCACATCGCGTCTACACCGTGTCCACATCGCGTCTACACCGCGTCCACACTGCGTCCACACCGTGTCCACATCGCGTCTACACCGTGTCCACATCGCGTCTACACCGTGTCCACATCGCGTCTACACCGTGTCACATCGCGTCTACACCGTGTTCACATCGCGTCTACACCGTGTCACATCGCGTCTACACCGTGTCCACATCGCGTCTACACCGTGTCCACATCGCGTCTTCACCGTGTCCACATCGCGTCTACACCGTGTCCACACTGCGTCTACACCGTGTCCACATCGCGTCTACACCGTGTCCACATCGCGTCTACACCGTGTCCACATCGCGTCTACACCGTGTCCACATCGCGTCTACACCGTGTCCACATCGCGTCTACACCGTGTCCACATCGCGTCTACACCGTGTCCACACCGCGTCTACACCGTGTCCACATCGCGTCTACACCGAGTCACATCGCGTCTACACCGTGTCCACATCGCGTCTACACCGTGTCGACATCGCGTCTACACCGTGTCCACATCGCGTCTACACCGCGTCCACACTGCGTCCACACCGTGTCCACATCGCGCCTACACCGTGTTCACATCGCGTCTACACCGTGTCCACATCGCGTCTACACCGTGTCCACATCGCGTCTACACCGTGTCCACATCGCGTCTACACCGTGTCACATCGCGTCTACACCGTGTCCACACTGCGTCCACACCGTGTCCACATCGCGCCTACACCGTGTCACATCGCGTCTACACCGTGTTCACATCGCGTCTACACCGTGTCCACATCGCGTCTACACCGTGTCCACATCGCGTCTACACCGTGTCCACATCGCGTCTACACCGTGTCCACATCGCGTCTACACCGTGTCTACACCGTGTCCACATCGCGTCTACACCGTGTCCACATCGCGTCTACACCGTGTCCACATCGGGTCTACACCGTGTCTACGTCGCGTCTTCACCGTGTCCACATCACGTCTACACCGTGTCCACATCGCGTCTACACCGTATCCACATCGCGTCTACACCGTGTCCACACCGCGTCTACACCGTGTCCACATCGCGTCTACACCGTGTCCACATCGCGTCTACACCGTGTCCACATCGCGTCTACACCGTGTCCACATCGCGTCTACACCGTGTCCACATCGCGTCTACACCGTGTCCACATCGCGTCTACACCGTGTCCACATCGCGTCTACACCGTGTCCACATCGCGTCTACACCGTGTCCACATCGCGTCTACACCGTGTCTACACCGTGTCCACATCGCGTCTACACCGTGTCCACATCGCGTCTACACCGTGTCCACATCGGGTCTACACCGTGTCTACGTCGCGTCTTCACCGTGTCCACATCACGTCTACACCGTGTCCACATCGGGTCTACACCGTGTCCACATCGCGTCTACACCGTGTCCACATCGCGTCTTCACCGTGTCCACATCACGTCTACACCGTGTCCACATCACGTCTACACCGTGTCCACATCACGTCTACACCGTGTCCACATCGCGTCTACACCGTGTCCACATCGCGTCTACACCGTATCCACATCGCGTCTACACCGTGTCCACACCGCGTCTACACCGTGTCCACATCGCGTCTACACCGTGTCCACATCGCGTCTACACCGTGTCCACATCGGGTCTACACCGTGTCCACATCGCGTCTACACCGTGTCCACATCGCGTCTACACCGTGTCCACATCGCGTCTACACCGTGTCGACATCGCGTCTACACCGTGTCCACATCGCGTCTACACCGCGTCCACACTGCGTCCACACCGTGTCCACATCGCGTCTACACCGTGTCCACATCGCGTCTCTACCGTGTAGACATCGCGTCTACACCGTGTCACATCGCGTCCACACCGTGTCCACATCGCGTCTACACCGTGTCACATCGCGTCTACACCGTGTTCACATCGCGTCTACACCGTGTCCACATCGCGTCTACACCGTGTCACATCGCGTCTACACCGTGTTCACATCGCGTCTACACCGTGTCCACATCGCGTCTACACCGTGTCCACATCGCGTCTACACCGTGTCCACATCGCGTCTACACCGTGTCACATCGCGTCTACACCGTGTCCACACTGCGTCCACACCGTGTCCACATCGCGCCTACACCGTGTCACATCGCGTCTACACCGTGTTCACATCGCGTCTACACCGTGTCCACATCGCGTCTACACCGTGTCACATCGCGTCTACACCGTGTCCACATCGCGTCTACACCGTGTCCACATCGGGTCTACACCGTGTCTACGTCGCGTCTTCACCGTGTCCACACCGCGTCTACACCGTGTCTACACCGTGTCCACATCGCGTCTACACCGTGTCACATCGCGTCTACACCGTGTCTACACCGTGTCCACATCGCGTCTACACCGTGTCCACATCGCGTCTACACCGTGTCCACATCGGGTCTACACCGTGTCCACATCGCGTCTACACCGTGTCCACACCGCGTCTACACCGTGTCCACATCGCGTACACCGTGTCACATCGCGTCTACACCGTGTCACATCGCGTCTACACCGTGTCCACATCGCGTCTACACCGTGTCCACACCGCGTCTACACCGTGTCCACATCGCGTCTACACCGTGTCCACACCGCGTCTACACCGTGTCCACATCGCGTACACCGTGTCACATCGCGTCTACACCGTGTCACATCGCGTCTACACCGTGTCCACATCGCGTCTACACCGTGTCCACATCGCGTCTACACCGTGTCCACATCGCGTCTACACCGTGTCCACATCGCGTCTACACCGTGTCCACACCGCGTCTACACCGTGTCCACATCGCGTACACCGTGTCACATCGCGTCTACACCGTGTCCACATCGCGTCTACACCGTGTCCACATCGCGTCTACACCGTGTCCACATCGCGTCTACACCGTGTCCACATCGCGTCTACACCGTGTCCACATCGCGTCTACACCGTGTCCACATCGCGTCTACACCGTGTTACATCGTGTCCACACCGTGTCCACATCGCGCCTACACCGTGTCACATCGCGTCTACACCGTGTTCACATCGCGTCTACACCGTGTCCACATCGCGTCTACACCGTGTCACATCGCGTCTACACCGTGTCCACATCGCGTCTACACCGTGTCCACATCGGGTCTACACCGTGTCTACGTCGCGTCTTCACCGTGTCCACACCGCGTCTACACCGTGTCCACATCGCGTACACCGTGTCACATCGCGTCTACACCGTGTCTACACCGTGTCCACATCGCGTCTACACCGTGTCCACATCGCGTCTACACCGTGTCCACATCGGGTCTACACCGTGTCCACATCGCGTCTACACCGTGTCCACACCGCGTCTACACCGTGTCCACATCGCGTACACCGTGTCACATCGCGTCTACACCGTGTCCACATCGCGTCTACACCGTGTCACATCGCGTCTACACCGTGTCTACACCGTGTCCACATCGCGTCTACACCGTGTCCACATCGCGTCTACACCGTGTCCACATCGGGTCTACACCGTGTCCACATCGCGTCTACACCGTGTCCACACCGCGTCTACACCGTGTCCACATCGCGTACACCGTGTCACATCGCGTCTACACCGTGTCCACATCGCGTCTACACCGTGTCCACACCGCGTCTACACCGTGTCCACATCGCGTACACCGTGTCACATCGCGTCTACACCGTGTCACATCGCGTCTACACCGTGTCCACATCGCGTCTACACCGTGTCCACATCGCGTCTACACCGTGTCCACATCGCGTCTACACCGTGTTACATCGCGTCTACACCGTGTCCACATCGCGTCTACACCGTGTCATATCGCGTCTACACCGTGTCCACATCGCGTCTACACCGTGTCACATCGCGTCTACACCGTGTCACATCGCGTCTACACCGTGTCACATCGCGTCTACACCGTGTCACATCGCGTCTACACCGTGTCCACATCGCGTCTACACCGTGTCCACATCGCGTCTACACCGTGTCCACACCGCGTCTACACCGTGTCACATCGGGTCTACACCGTGTCACATCGCGTCTACACCGTGTCACATCGCGTCTTCACCGTGTCCACATCGCGTCTACACCGTGTCACATCGGGTCTACACCGTGTCACATCGCGTCTACACCGTGTCACATCGCGTCTACACCGTGTCCACATCGCGTCTACACCGTGTCCACATTCGGTCTACACCGTGTCCACACCGCGTCTACACCGTGTCACATCGGGTCTACACCGTGTCACATCGCGTCTACACCGTGTCACATCGCGTCTACACCGTGTCCACATCGCGTCTACACCGTGTCCACATCGCGTCTACACCGTGTCGACATCGCGTCTACACCGTGTCCACATCGCGTCTACACCGCGTCCACACTGCGTCCACACCGTGTCCACATCGCGTCTACACCGTGTCCACATCGCGTCTCTACCGTGTAGACATCGCGTCTACACCGTGTCACATCGCGTCCACACCGTGTCCACATCGCGTCTACACCGTGTCCACATCGCGTCTACACCGTGTCACATCGCGTCTACACCGTGTTCACATCGCGTCTACACCGTGTCCACATCGCGTCTACACCGCGTCCACACTGCGTCCACACCGTGTCCACATCGCGCCTACACCGTGTCCACATCGCGTCTACACCGTGTCCACATCGCGCCTACACCGTGTCACATCGCGTCTACACCGTGTCCACATCGCGTCTACACCGTGTCCACATCGCGCCTACACCGTGTCACATCGCGTCTACACCGTGTTCACATCGCGTCTACACCGTGTCCACATCGCGTCTACACCGTGTCACATCGCGTCTACACCGTGTCCACATCGCGTCTACACCGCGTCCACACTGCGTCCACACCGTGTCCACATCGCGTCTACACCGTGTCCACATCGCGTCTACACCGTGTCCACATCGCGTCTACACCGTGTCACATCGCGTCTACACCGTGTTCACATCGCGTCTACACCGTGTCCACATCGCGTCTACACCGTGTCACATCGCGTCTACACCGTGTCCACATCGCGTCTACACCGTGTCCACATCGCGTCTACACCGCGTCCACACTGCGTCCACACCGTGTCCACATCGCGTCTACACCGTGTCCACATCGCGTCTACACCGTGTCCACATCGCGTCTACACCGTGTCACATCGCGTCTACACCGTGTTCACATCGCGTCTACACCGTGTCACATCGCGTCTACACCGTGTCCACATCGCGTCTACACCGTGTCCACATCGCGTCTTCACCGTGTCCACATCGCGTCTACACCGTGTCCACACTGCGTCTACACCGTGTCCACATCGCGTCTACACCGTGTCCACATCGCGTCTACACCGTGTCCACATCGCGTCTACACCGTGTCCACATCGCGTCTACACCGTGTCCACATCGCGTCTACACCGTGTCCACATCGCGTCTACACCGTGTCCACACCGCGTCTACACCGTGTCCACATCGCGTCTACACCGAGTCACATCGCGTCTACACCGTGTCCACATCGCGTCTACACCGTGTCGACATCGCGTCTACACCGTGTCCACATCGCGTCTACACCGCGTCCACACTGCGTCCACACCGTGTCCACATCGCGTCTACACCGTGTCCACATCGCGTCTCTACCGTGTAGACATCGCGTCTACACCGTGTCCACATCGCGTCTACACCGTGTCACATCGCGTCCACACCGTGTCCACATCGCGTCTACACCGTGTCACATCGCGTCTACACCGTGTCCACATCGCGTCTACACCGTGTCACATCGCGTCCACACCGTGTCCACATCGCGTCTACACCGTGTCCACATCGCGTCTACACCGTGTCACATCAAGTCTACACCGTGTTCACATCGCGTCTACACCGTGTCCACATCGCGTCTACACCGCGTCCACACTGCGTCCACACCGTGTCCACATCGCGCCTACACCGTGTCACATCGCGTCTACACCGTGTTCACATCGCGTCTACACCGTGTCCACATCGCGTCTACACCGTGTCACATCGCGTCTACACCGTGTCCACATCGCGTCTACACCGTGTCCACACCGTGTCTACACCGTGTCACATCGCGTCTACACCGTGTCCACATCGCGTCTACACCGTGTCCACATCGCGTCTACACCGTGTCCACATCGCGTCTACACCGCGTCCACACTGCGTCCACACCGTGTCCACATCGCGTCTACACTGCGTCCACACCGCCTCTACACCGTGTCCAAACCGCGTCTACACCGTGTCCACATCGCGTCTACACCGCGTCTACACCGTGTCCACACCACGTCTACACCGTGTCCACATCGCGTCTACACCGTGTCACATCGCGTCTACACCGTGTCCACATCGCGTCTAAACCGTGTCCACATCGCGTCTACACCGTGTCCACATCGCGTCTACACCGTGTCCACATCGCGTCTACACCGAGTAACATCGCGTCTACACCGTGTCTACACCGCGTCTACACCGTGTTCACATCGCGTCTACACCGCGTCCACATCGCGTCTACACCGTGTCCACATCGCGTCTACACCGTGTCCACATCGCGTCTACACCGTGTCCACATCGCGTCTACACCGTGTCCACACCGCCTCTACACCGTGTCCACACTGCGTCTACACCGTGTGTCCACATCGCGTCTACACCGTGTCCACATCGCGTCTAAACCGTGTCCACATCGCGTCTACACCGTGTCAACACCGCGTCTACACCGTGTCCACATCGCGTCTACACCGTGTCCACATCGCGTCTACACCGTGTCCACATCGCGTCTACACCGTGTCCACATCGCGTCTACACCGTGTCACATCGCGTCTACACCGTGTCCACACTGCGTCTACACCGTGTCACATCGCGTCTACACCGTGTCCACATCGCGTCTACACCGTGTCACATCGCGTCTACACCGTGTCCACATCGCGTCTACACCGTGTCCACACTGCGTCTACACCGTGTCACATCGCGTCTACACCGTGTCCACATCGCGTCTACACCGTGTCCACATCACGTCTACACCGTGTCCACATCGCGTCTACACCGTGTCCACATCGCGTCTACACCGCGTCCACACTGCGTCTACACCGTGTCACATTGCGTCTACACCGTGTCCACATCGCGTCCACACCGTGTCCACATCGCGTCTACACCGTGTCACATCGCGTCTACACCGCGTCCACATCGCGTCCACACCGTGTCCACATCGCGTCTACACCGTGTCCACATCGCGTCTACACCGTGTCCACATCGCGTCTACACCGTGTCCACATCGCGTCTACACCGTGTCCACACTGCGTCTACACCGTGTCACATCGCGTCTACACCGTGTCCACATCGCGTCTACACCGTGTTCACATCGCGTCTACACCGTGTCCACATTTCGTCTACACCGTGTCCACATCGCATCTACACCGTGTCCACATCGCGTCTTCACCGTGTCACATCGCGTCTACACCGTGTCCACATCGCGTCTACACCGTGTCCACATCGCGTCTACACCGTGTCCACACTGCGTCTACACCGTGTCACATCGCGTCTACACCGTGTCCACATCGCGTCTACACCGTGTTCACATCGCGTCTACACCGTGTCCACATTTCGTCTACACCGTGTCCACATCGCATCTACACCGTGTCCACATCGCGTCTTCACCGTGTCACATCGCGTCTACACCGTGTCCACATCGCGTCTACACCGTGTCCACATCGCGTCTACACCGTGTCCACACTGCGTCTACACCGTGACACATCGCGTCTACACCGTGTCCACATCGCGTCTACACCGTGTTCACATCGCGTCTACACCGTGTCCACATCGCGTCTACACCGAGTAACATCGCGTCTACACCGTGTCTACACCGCGTCTACACCGTGTCCACATCGCGTCTACACTGTGTCCACATCGCGTCTACACTGTGTCCACACCGCGTCTACACCGTGTCCACATCGCGTCTACACCGTGTCTACACCGCGTCTACACCGTGTCACATCGCGTCTACACCGTGTCCACATCGCGTCTACACCGTGTCCACACCGCCTCTACACCGTGTCCAAACCGCGTCTACACCGTGTCCACATCGCGTCTACACCGCGTCTACACCGTGTCCACACCACGTCTACACCGTGTCCACATCGCGTCTGCACCGTGTCACATCGCGTCTACACCGTGTCCACATCGCGTCTAAACCGTGTCCACATCGCGTCTACACCGTGTCCACATCGCGTCTACACCGTGTCCACATCGCGTCTACACCGAGTAACATCGCGTCTACACCGTGTCTACACCGCGTCTACACCGTGTTCACATCGCGTCTACACCGCGTCCACATCGCGTCTACACCGTGTCCACATCGCGTCTACACCGTGTCCACATCGCGTCTACACCGTGTCCACATCGCGTCTACACCGTGTCCACACCGCCTCTACACCGTGTCCACACTGCGTCTACACCGTGTGTCCACATCGCGTCTACACCGTGTCCACATCGCGTCTAAACCGTGTCCACATCGCGTCTACACCGTGTCCACATCGCGTCTACACCGTGTCCACATCGCGTCTACACCGAGTTACATCGCGTCTACACCGTGTCTACACCGCGTCTACACCGTGTTCACATCGCGTCTACACCGCGTCCACATCGCGTCTACACCGTGTCCACATCGCGTCTACACCGTGTCCACATCGCGTCTACACCGTGTCCACACCGCGACTACACCGTGTCCACATCGCGTCTACACCGTGTCCACATCGCGTCTACACCGTGTCCACACCGCGTCTACACCGTGTCCACATCGCGTCTACACCGTGTCCACATCGCGTCTACACCGTGTCCACATCGCGTCTACACCGTGTCACATCGCGTCTACACCGTGTCCACACCGCCTCTACACCGTGTCCACACCGCGTCTACACCGTGTCCACATCGCGTCTACACCGTGTCCACATCGCGTCTACACCGTGTCCACACCGCGTCTACACCGTGTCCACATCGCGTCTACACCGCGTCTACACCGTGTCCACACCACGTCTACACCGTGTCCACATCGCGTCTACACCGTGTCCACATCGCGTCTACACCGTGTCCACATCGCGTCTACACCGTGTCCACATCGCGTCTACACCTTGTCCACATCGCGTCTACACCGTGTCCACATCGCGTCTACACCGTGTCACATCGCGTCTACACCGTGTCCACATCGCGTCTACACCGTGTCCACATCGCGTCTACACCGTGTCCACATCGCGTCTACACCGAGTAACATCGCGTCTACACCGTGTCTACACCGCGTCTACACCGTGTTCACATCGCGTCTACACCGCGTCCACATCGCGTCTACACCGTGTCCACATCGCGTCTACACCGTGTCCACATCGCGTCTACACCGTGTCCACATCGCGTCTAAACTGTGTCCAAACCGCGTCTACACCGTGTCCACACTGCGTCTACACCGTGTCCACATCGCGTCTACACCGTGTCCACATCGCGTCTACACCGTGTCCACATCGCGTCTACACCGTGTCACATCGCGTCTACACCGTGTCCACATCGCGTCTACACCGTGTCCACATCACGTCTACACCGTGTCCACATCGCGTCTACACCGTGTCCACATCGCGTCTACACCGCGTCCACACTGCGTCTACACCGTGTCACATTGCGTCTACACCGTGTCCACATCGCGTCCACACCGTGTCCACATCGCGTCTACACCGTGTCACATCGCGTCTACACCGCGTCCACATCGCGTCCACACCGTGTCCACATCGCGTCTACACCGTGTCCACATCGCGTCTACACCGTGTCCACATCGCGTCTACACCGTGTCCACATCGCGTCTACACCGTGTCCACACTGCGTCTACACCGTGTCACATCGCGTCTACACCGTGTCCACATCGCGTCTACACCGTGTTCACATCGCGTCTACACCGTGTCCACATTTCGTCTACACCGTGTCCACATCGCATCTACACCGTGTCCACATCGCGTCTTCACCGTGTCACATCGCGTCTACACCGTGTCCACATCGCGTCTACACCGTGTCCACATCGCGTCTACACCGTGTCCACACTGCGTCTACACCGTGACACATCGCGTCTACACCGTGTCCACATCGCGTCTACACCGTGTTCACATCGCGTCTACACCGTGTCCACATCGCGTCTACACCGAGTAACATCGCGTCTACACCGTGTCTACACCGCGTCTACACCGTGTCCACATCGCGTCTACACTGTGTCCACATCGCGTCTACACCGTGTCCACATCGCGTCTACACCGTGTTACATCGCGTCTACACCGTGTCCACATCGCGTCTACACTGTGTCCACACCGCGTCTACACCGTGTCCACATCGCGTCTACACCGTGTCTACACCGCGTCTACACCGTGTCACATCGCGTCTACACCGTGTCCACATCGCGTCTACACCGTGTCACATCGCGTCTACACCGTGTCCACATCGCGTCTACACCGTGTCCACATCGCGTCTACACCGTGTCCACATCGCGTCTACACTGTGTCCACATCGCGTCTACACCGTGTCCACATCGCGTCTACACCGTGTCACATCGCGTCTACACCGTGTCCACATCGCGTCTACACCGTGTCCACATCGCGTCTACACCGTGTCCACATCGCGTCTACACCGTGTCCACACTGCGTCTACACCGTGTCACATCGCGTCTACACCGTGTCCACATCGCGTCTACACCGTGTCCACATCGCGTCTACACCGTGTCCACACTGCGTCTACACCGTGTCACATCGCGTCTACACCGTGTCCACATCGCGTCTAAACCGTGTTCACATCGCGTCTACACCGTGTCCACATCGCGTCTACACCGTGTCAAATCGTGTCTACACCGTGTCCACATTGCGTCTACACCGTGTCCACATCGCGTCTACACCGTGTCCACATCGCGTCTACACCGTGTCCACATCGCGTCTACACCGTGTCCACATCGCGTCTACACCGTGTCCACATCGCGTCTACACCGTGTCCACATCGCGTCTACACCGCGTCTACACCGTGTCCACATCGCGTCTAAACCGTGTCACATCGCGTCTACAACGTGTCCACATCGCGTCTACACCGTGTCACATCGCGTCTACACCGTGTCACATCGCGTCTACACCGTGTCCACATCGCGCCTACACCGTGTCCACATCGCGTCTACACCGTGTCCACACTTCGTCTAAACCGTGTCACATCGCGTCTACACCGTGTCCACATCGCGTCTACACCGTGTCCACATCGCGTCTACACCGTGTCACATCGCGTCTACACCGTGTCACATCGCGTCAACACCGTGTCCACATCGGGTCTACACCGTGTCTACGTCGCGTCTTCACCGTGTCCACACCGCGTCTACACCGTGTCTACACCGTGTCCACATCGCGTCTACACCGTGTCACATCGCGTCTACACCGTGTCCACATCGCGTCTACACCGTGTCCACATCGCGTCTACACCGTGTCCACATCGCGTCTACACCGTGTCCACATCGCGTCTACACCGTGTCCACATCGCGTCTACACCGTGTCCACGTCGCGTCTACACCGTGTCCACATCGCGTCTACACCGTGTCCACATCGCGTCTACACCGTGTCCACATCGCGTCTACACCGCGTCTTCACCGCGTCTACACCGTGTCACATCGCGTCTACACCGTGTCCACATCGCGTCTACACCGTGTCCACATCGCGTTACACCGTGTCCACATCGCGTCATTACCGTGTCCATATCGCGTCTACACCGTGTCCACATCGCGTCTACACCGTGTCACATCGCGTCTACACCGTGTCCACATCGCGTCTACACCGTGTCCACATCGCGCCTACACCGTGTCCACATCGCGTCTACACCGTGTCCACATCGCGTCTACACCGTGTCCACATCGCGTCTACACCGTGACCACATCGCGTCTACACCGTGTCCACATCGCGTCTACACCGTGTCCACATCGCGTCTACACCGTGTCCACATCGCGTCTACACCGTGTCCACATCGCGTCTACACCGTGTCCACATCGCGTCTACACCGTGTCCACATCGCGTCTACACCGTGTCCACATCGCGTCTACACCGTGTCCACATTGCGTCTTCACCGTGTCCACATCGCGCCTACACCGTGTCCACATCGCGTCTACACCGTGTCCACACTTCGTCTAAACCGTGTCACATCGCGTCTACACCGTGTCCACATCGCGTCTACACCGTGTCCACATCGCGTCTACACCGTGTCACATCGCGTCTACACCGTGTCCACACTGCGTCTACACCGTGTCACATCGCGTCTACACCGTGTCCACATCGCGTCTACACCGTGTCACATCGCGTCTACACCGTGTCCACATCGCGTCTACACCGTGTCCACACTGCGTCTACACCGTGTCACATCGCGTCTACACCGTGTCCACATCGCGTCTACACCGTGTCCACATCGCGTCTACACCGTGTCACATCGCGTCTACACCGTGTCCACACCGCGTCTACACCGTGTCACATCGCGTCTACACCGTGTCCACACCGCCTCTACACCGTGTCCAAACCGCGTCTACACCGTGTCCACATCGCGTCTACACCGCGTCTACACCGTGTCCACACCACGTCTACACCGTGTCCACATCGCGTCTACACCGTGTCACATCGCGTCTACACCGTGTCCACATCGCGTCTAAACCGTGTCCACATCGCGTCTACACCGTGTCCACATCGCGTCTACACCGTGTCCACATCGCGTCTACACCGAGTAACATCGCGTCTACACCGTGTCTACACCGCGTCTACACCGTGTTCACATCGCGTCTACACCGCGTCCACATCGCGTCTACACCGTGTCCACATCGCGTCTACACCGTGTCCACATCGCGTCTACACCGTGTCCACATCGCGTCTACACCGTGTCCACACCGCCTCTACACCGTGTCCACACTGCGTCTACACCGTGTGTCCACATCGCGTCTACACCGTGTCCACATCGCGTCTAAACCGTGTCCACATCGCGTCTACACCGTGTCCACATCGCGTCTACACCGTGTCCACATCGCGTCTACACCGAGTTACATCGCGTCTACACCGTGTCTACACCGCGTCTACACCGTGTTCACATCGCGTCTACACCGCGTCCACATCGCGTCTACACCGTGTCCACATCGCGTCTACACCGTGTCCACATCGCGTCTACACCGTGTCCACACCGCGACTACACCGTGTCCACATCGCGTCTACACCGTGTCCACATCGCGTCTACACCGTGTCCACACCGCGTCTACACCGTGTCCACATCGCGTCTACACCGTGTCCACATCGCGTCTACACCGTGTCCACATCGCGTCTACACCGTGTCACATCGCGTCTACACCGTGTCCACACCGCCTCTACACCGTGTCCACACCGCGTCTACACCGTGTCCACATCGCGTCTACACCGTGTCCACATCGCGTCTACACCGTGTCCACACCGCGTCTACACCGTGTCCACATCGCGTCTACACCGCGTCTACACCGTGTCCACACCACGTCTACACCGTGTCCACATCGCGTCTACACCGTGTCACATCGCGTCTACACCGTGTCCACATCGCGTCTACACCGTGTCCACATCGCGTCTACACCGTGTCCACATCGCGTCTACACCGAGTAACATCGCGTCTACACCGTGTCTACACCGCGTCTACACCGTGTTCACATCGCGTCTACACCGCGTCCACATCGCGTCTACACCGTGTCCACATCGCGTCTACACCGTGTCCACATCGCGTCTACACCGTGTCCACATCGCGTCTAAACTGTGTCCAAACCGCGTCTACACCGTGTCCACACTGCGTCTACACCGTGTCCACATCGCGTCTACACCGTGTCCACATCGCGTCTACACCGTGTCCACATCGCGTCTACACCGTGTCCACATCGCGTCTACACCGTGTCACATCGCGTCTACACCGTGTCCACATCGCGTCTACACCGTGTCCACATCACGTCTACACCGTGTCCACATCGCGTCTACACCGCGTCCACACTGCGTCTACACCGTGTCACATTGCGTCTACACCGTGTCCACATCGCGTCCACACCGTGTCCACATCGCGTCTACACCGTGTCACATCGCGTCTACACCGCGTCCACATCGCGTCCACACCGTGTCCACATCGCGTCTACACCGTGTCCACATCGCGTCTACACCGTGTCCACATCGCGTCTACACCGTGTCCACATCGCGTCTACACTGTGTCCACACTGCGTCTACACCGTGTCACATCGCGTCTACACCGTGTCCACATCGCGTCTACACCGTGTTCACATCGCGTCTACACCGTGTCCACATTTCGTCTACACCGTGTCCACATCGCATCTACACCGTGTCCACATCGCGTCTTCACCGTGTCACATCGCGTCTACACCGTGTCCACATCGCGTCTACACCGTGTCCACATCGCGTCTACACCGTGTCCACACTGCGTCTACACCGTGACACATCGCGTCTACACCGTGTCCACATCGCGTCTACACCGTGTTCACATCGCGTCTACACCGTGTCCACATCGCGTCTACACCGAGTAACATCGCGTCTACACCGTGTCTACACCGCGTCTACACCGTGTTCACATCGCGTCTACACCGCGTCCACATCGCGTCTACACCGTGTCCACATCGCGTCTACACCGTGTCCACATCGCGTCCACACCGTGTCCACATCGCGTCTACACCGTGTCCACACCGCCTCTACACCGTGTCCACACTGCGTCTACACCGTGTGTCCACATCGCGTCTACACCGTGTCCACATCGCGTCTAAACCGTGTCCACATCGCGTCTACACCGTGTCCACATCGCGTCTACACCGTGTCCACATCGCGTCTACACCGAGTTACATCGCGTCTACACCGTGTCTACACCGCGTCTACACCGTGTTCACATCGCGTCTACACCGCGTCCACATCGCGTCTACACCGTGTCCACATCGCGTCTACACCGTGTCCACATCGCGTCTACACCGTGTCCACACCGCGACTACACCGTGTCCACATCGCGTCTACACCGTGTCCACATCGCGTCTACACCGTGTCCACACCGCGTCTACACCGTGTCCACATCGCGTCTACACCGTGTCCACATCGCGTCTACACCGTGTCCACATCGCGTCTACACCGTGTCACATCGCGTCTACACCGTGTCCACACCGCCTCTACACCGTGTCCACACCGCGTCTACACCGTGTCCACATCGCGTCTACACCGTGTCCACATCGCGTCTACACCGTGTCCACACCGCGTCTACACCGTGTCCACATCGCGTCTACACCGCGTCCACATCGCGTCTACACCGTGTCCACATCGCGTCTACACCGTGTCCACATCGCGTCTACACCGTGTCCACATCGCGTCTAAACTGTGTCCAAACCGCGTCTACACCGTGTCCACACTGCGTCTACACCGTGTCCACATCGCGTCTACACCGTGTCCACATCGCGTCTACACCGTGTCCACATCGCGTCTACACCGTGTCACATCGCGTCTACACCGTGTCCACATCGCGTCTACACCGTGTCCACATCACGTCTACACCGTGTCCACATCGCGTCTACACCGTGTCCACATCGCGTCTACACCGCGTCCACACTGCGTCTACACCGTGTCACATTGCGTCTACACCGTGTCCACATCGCGTCCACACCGTGTCCACATCGCGTCTACACCGTGTCACATCGCGTCTACACCGCGTCCACATCGCGTCCACACCGTGTCCACATCGCGTCTACACCGTGTCCACATCGCGTCTACACCGTGTCCACATCGCGTCTACACCGTGTCCACATCGCGTCTACACCGTGTCCACACTGCGTCTACACCGTGTCACATCGCGTCTACACCGTGTCCACATCGCGTCTACACCGTGTTCACATCGCGTCTACACCGTGTCCACATTTCGTCTACACCGTGTCCACATCGCATCTACACCGTGTCCACATCGCGTCTTCACCGTGTCACATCGCGTCTACACCGTGTCCACATCGCGTCTACACCGTGTCCACATCGCGTCTACACCGTGTCCACACTGCGTCTACACCGTGACACATCGCGTCTACACCGTGTCCACATCGCGTCTACACCGTGTTCACATCGCGTCTACACCGTGTCCACATCGCGTCTACACCGAGTAACATCGCGTCTACACCGTGTCTACACCGCGTCTACACCGTGTCCACATCGCGTCTACACTGTGTCCACATCGCGTCTACACCGTGTCCACATCGCGTCTACACCGTGTTACATCGCGTCTACACCGTGTCCACATCGCGTCTACACTGTGTCCACACCGCGTCTACACCGTGTCCACATCGCGTCTACACCGTGTCTACACCGCGTCTACACCGTGTCACATCGCGTCTACACCGTGTCCACATCGCGTCTACACCGTGTCACATCGCGTCTACACCGTGTCCACATCGCGTCTACACCGTGTCCACATCGCGTCTACACCGTGTCCACATCGCGTCTACACTGTGTCCACATCGCGTCTACACCGTGTCCACATCGCGTCTACACCGTGTCACATCGCGTCTACACCGTGTCCACATCGCGTCTACACCGTGTCCACATCGCGTCTACACCGTGTCCACATCGCGTCTACACCGTGTCCACACTGCGTCTACACCGTGTCACATCGCGTCTACACCGTGTCCACATCGCGTCTACACCGTGTCCACATCGCGTCTACACCGTGTCCACACTGCGTCTACACCGTGTCACATCGCGTCTACACCGTGTCCACATCGCGTCTAAACCGTGTTCACATCGCGTCTACACCGTGTCCACATCGCGTCTACACCGTGTCAAATCGTGTCTACACCGTGTCCACATTGCGTCTACACCGTGTCCACATCGCGTCTACACCGTGTCCACATCGCGTCTACACCGTGTCCACATCGCGTCTACACCGTGTCCACATCGCGTCTACACCGTGTCCACATCGCGTCTACACCGTGTCCACATCGCGTCTACACCGCGTCTACACCGTGTCCACATCGCGTCTAAACCGTGTCACATCGCGTCTACAACGTGTCCACATCGCGTCTACACCGTGTCACATCGCGTCTACACCGTGTCACATCGCGTCTACACCGTGTCCACATCGCGTCTACACCGTGTCCACATCGCGTCTACACCGCGTCTACACCGTGTCCACATCGCGTCTAAACCGTGTCACATCGCGTCTACACCGTGTCCACATCGCGTCCACACCGTGTCCACATCGCGTCTACACCGTGTCCACATCGCGTCTACACCGTGTCCACATCGCGTCTACACCGTGTCCACATCGCGTCTTCACCGTGTCCACATCGCGTCTACACCGTGTCCACATCGCGTCTACACCGTGTCCACATCGCGTCTACACCGCGTCTTCACCGCGTCTACACCGTGTCACATCGCGTCTACACCGTGTCCACATCGCGTCTACACCGTGTCCACATCGCGTTACACCGTGTCCACATCGCGTCATCACCGTGTCCATATCGCGTCTACACCGTGTCCACATCGCGTCTACACCGTGTCACATCGCGTCTACACCGTGTCCACATCGCGTCTACACCGTGTCCACATCGCGCCTACACCGTGTCCACATCGCGTCTACACCGTGTCCACATCGCGTCTACACCGTGTCCACATCGCGTCTACACCGTGACCACATCGCGTCTACACCGTGTCCACATCGCGTCTACACCGTGTCCACATCGCGTCTACACCGTGTCCACATCGCGTCTACACCGTGTCCACATCGCGTCTACACCGTGTCCACATCATGTCTACACCGTGTCCACATCGCGTCTACACCGTGTCCACATTGCGTCTACACCGTGTCCACATCGCGCCTACACCGTGTCCACATCGCGTCTACACCGTGTCCACACTTCGTCTAAACCGTGTCACATCGCGTCTACACCGTGTCCACATCGCGTCTACACCGTGTCCACATCGCGTCTACACCGTGTCACATCGCGTCTACACCGTGTCACATCGCGTCAACACCGTGTCCACATCGGGTCTACACCGTGTCTACGTCGCGTCTTCACCGTGTCCACACCGCGTCTACACCGTGTCTACACCGTGTCCACATCGCGTCTACACCGTGTCACATCGCGTCTACACCGTGTCCACATCGCGTCTACACCGTGTCGACATCGCGTCTACACCGTGTCCACATCGCGTCTACACCGTGTCCACATCGCGTCTACACCGTGTCCACATCGCGTCTACACCGTGTCCACATCGCGTCTACACCGTGTCCACATCGCGTCTACACCGTGTCCACATCGCGTCTACACCGCGTCTTCACCGCGTCTACACCGTGTCACATCGCGTCTACACCGTGTCCACATCGCGTCTACACCGTGTCCACATCGCGTTACACCGTGTCCACATCGCGTCATTACCGTGTCCATATCGCGTCTACACCGTGTCCACATCGCGTCTACACCGTGTCACATCGCGTCTACACCGTGTCCACATCGCGTCTACACCGTGTCCACATCGCGCCTACACCGTGTCCACATCGCGTCTACACCGTGTCCACATCGCGTCTACACCGTGTCCACATCGCGTCTACACCGTGACCACATCGCGTCTACACCGTGTCCACATCGCGTCTACACCGTGTCCACATCGCGTCTACACCGTGTCCACATCGCGTCTACACCGTGTCCACATCGCGTCTACACCGTGTCCACATCGCGTCTACACCGTGTCCACATCGCGTCTACACCGTGTCCACATCGCGTCTACACCGTGTCCACATTGCGTCTTCACCGTGTCCACATCGCGCCTACACCGTGTCCACATCGCGTCTACACCGTGTCCACACTTCGTCTAAACCGTGTCACATCGCGTCTACACCGTGTCCACATCGCGTCTACACCGTGTCCACATCGCGTCTACACCGTGTCACATCGCGTCTACACCGTGTCCACATCGCGTCTACACCGTGTCCACATCGGGTCTACACCGTGTCTACGTCGCGTCTTCACCGTGTCCACATCGCGTCTACACCGCGTCTACACCGTGTCCACATCGGGTCTACACCGTGTCTACGTCGCGTCTACACCGTGTCCACACCGCGTCTACACCGTGTCTACACCGTGTCCACATCGCGTCTACACCGTGTCACATCGCGTCTACACCGTGTCCACATCGCGTCTACACCGTGTCCACATCGCGTCTACACCGTGTCCACATCGCGTCTACACCGTGTCCACATCGCGTCTACATCGTGTCCACATCGCGTCTACACCGTGTCTACACCGTGTCCACATCGCGTCTACACCGTGTCCACATCGCGTCTACACCGTGTCACATCGCGTCTACACCGTGTCCACATTGCGTCTACACCGTGTCCACATCGCGTCTACACCGTGTCCACATCGCGTCTACACCGTGTCCACATCGGGTCTACACCGTGTCTACGTTGCGTCTTCACCGTGTCCACATCGCGTCTACACCGTGTCCACATCGCGTCTACACCGTGTCCACATCGCGTCTAAACCGTGTCACATCGCGTCTACACCGTGTCCACATCGCGTCTACACCGTGTCCACATCGCGTCTACACCGTGTCCACATCGCGTCTAAACCGTGTCTCATCGCGTCTACACCATGTCCACATCGCGTCTACACCGTGTCCACATCGCGTCTACACCGTGTCCACATCGCGTCTACACCGTGTCACATCGCGTCTACACCGTGTCTACACCGTGTCCACATCGCGTCTAAACCGTGTCACATCGCGTCTACACCGTGTCCACATCGCGTCTACACCGTGTCCACATCGCGTCTACACCGAGTAACATCGCGTCTACACCGTGTCCACATCGCGTCTACACCGTGTCCACACCGCGTCTACACCGTGTCCACATCGCGTACACCGTGTCCACATCGCGTCTACACCGTGTCCACATCGCGTCTACACCGTGTCACATCGCGTCTACACCGTGTCCACATCGCGTCTACACCGTGTCCACACCGCGTCTACACCGTGTCCACATCGCGTACACCGTGTCACATCGCGTCTACACCATGTCCACATCGCGTCTACACCGTGTAAACATCGCGTCTACACCGTGTCCACATCGCGTCTACACCGTGTCCACATCGCGTCTACACCGTGTCCACATCGCGTCTACACCGTGTCCACATCGCGTCTACACCGTGTCCACATCGCGTCTACACCGTGTCCACATCGCGTCTACACCGTGTCACATCGCGTCTACACCGTGTCCACATCGCGTCTACACCGTGTCATATCGCGTCTACACCGTGTCCACATCGCGTCTACACCGTGTCACATCGCGTCTACACCGTGTCCACATCGCGTCTACACCGTGTCACATCGCGTCTACACCGTGTCCACATCGCGTCTACACCGTGTCCACATCGCGTCTACACCGTGTTCACATCGCGTCTACACCGTGTCCACATCGCGTCTACACCGTGTCCACATCGCGTCTACACCGTGTCCACATCGCGTCTACACCGTGTCCACATCGCGTCTACACCGTGTCCACATCGCGTCTACACCGTGTCCACATCGCGTCTACACCGTGTCCACATCGCGTCTACACCGCGTCTTCACCGCGTCTACACCGTGTCACATCGCGTCTACACCGTGTCCACATCGCGTCTACACCGTGTCCACATCGCGTCTACACCGTGTCCACATCGCGTCTACACCGTGTCCACATCGCGTCTACACCGTGTCCACATCGCGTCTACACCGTGTCCACATCGCGTCTACACCGTGTCCACATCGCGTCTACACCGTGTCCACATCGCGTCTACACCGTGTCCACATCGCGTCTACACCGTGTCCACACCGCGTCTACACCGTGTCCACATCGCGTCTACACCGTGTTCACATCGCGTCTACACCGTGTCCACATCGCGTCTACACCGTGTCCACATCGCGTCTACACCGTGTCAACACCGCGTCTACACCGTGTCCACATCGCGTCTACACCGTGTCCACATCGCGTCTACACCGTGTCCACATCGCGTCTACACCGTGTCTACACCGCGTCTACACCGTGTCACATCGCGTCTACACCGTGTCCACATCGCGTCTACACCGTGTCCACACCGCCTCTACACCGTGTCCAAACCGCGTCTACACCGTGTCCACATCGCGTCTACACCGCGTCTACACCGTGTCCACACCACGTCTACACCGTGTCCACATCGCGTCTGCACCGTGTCACATCGCGTCTACACCGTGTCCACATCGCGTCTAAACCGTGTCCACATCGCGTCTACACCGTGTCCACATCGCGTCTACACCGTGTCCACATCGCGTCTACACCGAGTAACATCGCGTCTACACCGTGTCTACACCGCGTCTACACCGTGTTCACATCGCGTCTACACCGCGTCCACATCGCGTCTACACCGTGTCCACATCGCGTCTACACCGTGTCCACATCGCGTCTACACCGTGTCCACATCGCGTCTACACCGTGTCCACACCGCCTCTACACCGTGTCCACACTGCGTCTACACCGTGTGTCCACATCGCGTCTACACCGTGTCCACATCGCGTCTAAACCGTGTCCACATCGCGTCTACACCGTGTCCACATCGCGTCTACACCGTGTCCACATCGCGTCTACACCGAGTTACATCGCGTCTACACCGTGTCTACACCGCGTCTACACCGTGTTCACATCGCGTCTACACCGCGTCCACATCGCGTCTACACCGTGTCCACATCGCGTCTACACCGTGTCCACATCGCGTCTACACCGTGTCCACACCGCGACTACACCGTGTCCACATCGCGTCTACACCGTGTCCACATCGCGTCTACACCGTGTCCACACCGCGTCTACACCGTGTCCACATCGCGTCTACACCGTGTCCACATCGCGTCTACACCGTGTCCACATCGCGTCTACACCGTGTCACATCGCGTCTACACCGTGTCCACACCGCCTCTACACCGTGTCCACACCGCGTCTACACCGTGTCCACATCGCGTCTACACCGTGTCCACATCGCGTCTACACCGTGTCCACACCGCGTCTACACCGTGTCCACATCGCGTCTACACCGCGTCTACACCGTGTCCACACCACGTCTACACCGTGTCCACATCGCGTCTACACCGTGTCCACATCGCGTCTACACCGTGTCCACATCGCGTCTACACCGTGTCCACATCGCGTCTACACCTTGTCCACATCGCGTCTACACCGTGTCCACATCGCGTCTACACCGTGTCACATCGCGTCTACACCGTGTCCACATCGCGTCTACACCGTGTCCACATCGCGTCTACACCGTGTCCACATCGCGTCTACACCGAGTAACATCGCGTCTACACCGTGTCTACACCGCGTCTACACCGTGTTCACATCGCGTCTACACCGCGTCCACATCGCGTCTACACCGTGTCCACATCGCGTCTACACCGTGTCCACATCGCGTCTACACCGTGTCCACATCGCGTCTAAACTGTGTCCAAACCGCGTCTACACCGTGTCCACACTGCGTCTACACCGTGTCCACATCGCGTCTACACCGTGTCCACATCGCGTCTACACCGTGTCCACATCGCGTCTACACCGTGTCACATCGCGTCTACACCGTGTCCACATCGCGTCTACACCGTGTCCACATCACGTCTACACCGTGTCCACATCGCGTCTACACCGTGTCCACATCGCGTCTACACCGCGTCCACACTGCGTCTACACCGTGTCACATTGCGTCTACACCGTGTCCACATCGCGTCCACACCGTGTCCACATCGCGTCTACACCGTGTCACATCGCGTCTACACCGCGTCCACATCGCGTCCACACCGTGTCCACATCGCGTCTACACCGTGTCCACATCGCGTCTACACCGTGTCCACATCGCGTCTACACCGTGTCCACATCGCGTCTACACCGTGTCCACACTGCGTCTACACCGTGTCACATCGCGTCTACACCGTGTCCACATCGCGTCTACACCGTGTTCACATCGCGTCTACACCGTGTCCACATTTCGTCTACACCGTGTCCACATCGCATCTACACCGTGTCCACATCGCGTCTTCACCGTGTCACATCGCGTCTACACCGTGTCCACATCGCGTCTACACCGTGTCCACATCGCGTCTACACCGTGTCCACACTGCGTCTACACCGTGACACATCGCGTCTACACCGTGTCCACATCGCGTCTACACCGTGTTCACATCGCGTCTACACCGTGTCCACATCGCGTCTACACCGAGTAACATCGCGTCTACACCGTGTCTACACCGCGTCTACACCGTGTCCACATCGCGTCTACACTGTGTCCACATCGCGTCTACACCGTGTCCACATCGCGTCTACACCGTGTTACATCGCGTCTACACCGTGTCCACATCGCGTCTACACTGTGTCCACACCGCGTCTACACCGTGTCCACATCGCGTCTACACCGTGTCTACACCGCGTCTACACCGTGTCACATCGCGTCTACACCGTGTCCACATCGCGTCTACACCGTGTCACATCGCGTCTACACCGTGTCCACATCGCGTCTACACCGTGTCCACATCGCGTCTACACCGTGTCCACATCGCGTCTACACTGTGTCCACATCGCGTCTACACCGTGTCCACATCGCGTCTACACCGTGTCACATCGCGTCTACACCGTGTCCACATCGCGTCTACACCGTGTCCACATCGCGTCTACACCGTGTCCACATCGCGTCTACACCGTGTCCACACTGCGTCTACACCGTGTCACATCGCGTCTACACCGTGTCCACATCGCGTCTACACCGTGTCCACATCGCGTCTACACCGTGTCCACACTGCGTCTACACCGTGTCACATCGCGTCTACACCGTGTCCACATCGCGTCTAAACCGTGTTCACATCGCGTCTACACCGTGTCCACATCGCGTCTACACCGTGTCAAATCGTGTCTACACCGTGTCCACATTGCGTCTACACCGTGTCCACATCGCGTCTACACCGTGTCCACATCGCGTCTACACCGTGTCCACATCGCGTCTACACCGTGTCCACATCGCGTCTACACCGTGTCCACATCGCGTCTACACCGTGTCCACATCGCGTCTACACCGTGTCCACATCGCGTCTACACCGCGTCTACACCGTGTCCACATCGCGTCTAAACCGTGTCACATCGCGTCTACAACGTGTCCACATCGCGTCTACACCGTGTCACATCGCGTCTACACCGTGTCACATCGCGTCTACACCGTGTCCACATCGCGCCTACACCGTGTCCACATCGCGTCTACACCGTGTCCACACTTCGTCTAAACCGTGTCACATCGCGTCTACACCGTGTCCACATCGCGTCTACACCGTGTCCACATCGCGTCTACACCGTGTCACATCGCGTCTACACCGTGTCACATCGCGTCAACACCGTGTCCACATCGGGTCTACACCGTGTCTACGTCGCGTCTTCACCGTGTCCACACCGCGTCTACACCGTGTCTACACCGTGTCCACATCGCGTCTACACCGTGTCACATCGCGTCTACACCGTGTCCACATCGCGTCTACACCGTGTCCACATCGCGTCTACACCGTGTCCACATCGCGTCTACACCGTGTCCACATCGCGTCTACACCGTGTCCACATCGCGTCTACACCGTGTCCACGTCGCGTCTACACCGTGTCCACATCGCGTCTACACCCAAGTAGCACAAACTTGTGGCAAACTGATGGTAAACTGCGGATCGCCATTAATTGAAGTGATGGGCCATAGGCGGCGATGCGCTTACGGCCCGCTTATGGGGTTGGCCAAGCCCCCTTCTGTTTGCCGTAAGCGGGTTATCGCTTATGGGCCATAGGCGGGCCGCTGTGGAAAACCGACAGTTGCAAAAACTATAAACTATATTTTTTGCTACAGCGGCCCGCCTGCGCGCCACAACCTTTATTGTGTTAATGTCATGGTTACGGCGCGTGAGCGGCGTTCTGTAGGGCCTGCATCTTTTTACAGCAGTGGGCCATCACTTTGCCACAACCCCAAAACGTATTGATTCCACAAACGATCATCTGTTAACCGGCAGTTTACCGTCAATTATATGTTCGACAATTGACTTAATTTCACGTACACATCGGACAGTTCAAATTAAGCATTTGCTTTGTTATGACCCTGTCAGACGAGAGAGAAACTCGCCAAGAAGAATGTAAAAAATAAATTGTTATGCGCAAACTATACTAAATGTATTACCACTAAAAGAAAGCAATTGCGTGTTATGTTTATGAACATGCCACTCAATAAAGGACTCAAGACTTACATAAATAGCGCTGCTAAGCAACCTCCTTTAAGCGCCAATGATGAATAATAACAATAAAACAACAATGAAAATTGACAGGTAAACCACTGTTTTTAGAAGTTTATTTTCTTGCCACCAGAATGCATGTAGTCTATTTTGAGTGCTCTTTTTTACTTACATTTCTATTAATCACCTTGGCAGAGAATGAACAAAGTGGACGTGAGGACTGAGGAATGTGTAGGAGAAAGCACGGATATGGATATTATCTCAAAAAGGTATTTGCAGCAGTGTTAGTAACAAGAAATATACCAGCGTGAAATATGATATGATAAACGGCTGCAAGAACCTTAATAAGAAGAAATCAATGTACATAAGCAGTTGAGTTTTACCAGTATTAATTATATTATTATTTGAAAGGTTTTACAGAGCAGTACTTATTATAAACAGACAGTATTTATTCCAAACATTAAATGAATTACATAATACATCACCTTCTATAGGTCTACCACTCAGAACATGATGCAATGTTCCAGTTTCAGTTACAGAGAAGATAAAGCCAAATTTAGTTTTAGTTGAGTGTCAGATGTCACATTATGTGACCTTAAGGTCAACAGGTAACATAAATCTAGCACATTCTTACGATTTGTCAATGTAGGTGCATGAATCTCCTTCATTGGTGCTGACATGGCTTCTGAGGCCACCAGTGGCCATGGTAGCAATGTAGTACGCCAGGTACCGAGTATTTATCAACGTTGTCTTGCTGAATAGTGGTATTTAAGCTGAAATAAAATAGAAAAATACCTAGATAGAACAATGTTATGAAAACTTCTTTGATTAAGCCTAATAAATTTCAATTCGATGGCACTACAGCTGAGCATTTTTTATTTCTGTATATATTTTTTTATATTATGTACCCAATAAAAACAGATAACAAGTCATAACAGGATATTTGGCCACTTGTGTAAACCAGAGAATGGGTTGCCAAACAACAATGCGATCAACGGAAAAATTGCGTTTTCAGGGATGAAATAAAATTGTATGATTACGTATATGGTTTAAAATATGAAATTTAATAAAATTAACTAAAAATTAATCGATTTCAAATTCACTAAAGGGTATTTGTGTCTGTGGCAGCTGTGGTATTTCTGTGGCAGAACGCAGGGACATACCTGATTGCACTACTTGTAAATGGAAATGAAAAATAATAATAAATAATTAAACAAATTGTATTTATGGTCTACCCACTCGGTTACAAGAACAGATTTTCAGCGGGGGACATTTATATTTTATATACTACTTATTATGCGCTTCGTTGCTATGACGGCTCCACAGTCGCCGTTTACATATTATAGACCAGTACCATACATATAGATTTAAATCAAATTTCAAAATTAAAAGACCCCAGCCCGAACCGGGATTCGAACCCCGGACCTTCTGCAGTGGAAGCAGGAAAACCCACTGGACCAACAAGCCTTAGCTGTGTATGATGGCGTAAGCTACACAAGTTATTTAAATTACCTGATTGCACTTCTTGTAAATGGAAATACAAAATAATAATAAAAATAATAATTTCAATTAAAAAAATATTATTAATTAAAAAATAATAATAAATTATTAAACGAATTATTGTATTTATGGTCTACCCACTCGGTTACAAGGACAGATTTTCAGCCCACAGATTAAAGTCCCCCACTGAAAATCAGTCTTGTTACTGAGTGGGTAGACTCTAAATGTGCATTTATTTATTTATTTAATTAAAAAAGCTAAAGAAATACGCAGGATCACTTGGTCCTCAACCATAGCAGGGTAGATCATCTCACTAAAGAAAGCATGTCAATGTTTTTTGAGTAGATAGTAGATAGATAGATAGATAGATAGATAGATATATAGACAGACAGACAGACAGACAGACAGACAGACAGACAGACAGACAGACAGACAGACAGATAGACAGACAGACGGACAGACAGACAGACAGACAGACAGACAGACAGACAGACAGACAGACAGACAGACAGACAGACAGACAGACAGACAGACAGACAGACAGACAGACAGACAGACAGACAGACAGACAGACAGACAGACAGACAGACAGACAGACAGACAGACAGATAGATAGATAGATCGATAGATGGATAAGAGTAGATAGATCCTGATGTGTTATATTTTATTTTATTAATCTGTACTCACCTTTGTGTTCGCAATTAGCGCTGCACTTGTGCCTATTGCCTGTATTGTCACACTATGCGACCGCCGATTGCGAGACTCAGACAATGACTAAATATTAAATAATGTGTTTGGCTGGACCTAACGTAGGGTCAGCTACATGCGTCAACTTGAATGAATTGCGGCATTGTTTCTAAAAGTGCACACGTTACAAAACTACATCCGCCTCGCTTTATGTGGCGGCGTCTTCTGTGCGAGTCAGCAAGTATCAAGTGATATGGATTCCGTTTCGTGCCTTGTTCGATAGTGTGAGTGTGGTTTCACATCCAGGGCCCACCCCGCCAAGAACAGCTGAGGTGTTGGTAGATAAAAATATAATCATAGATTGATGCGTGTATTTTTAACAAAAACAAATGTCTAAAATACTGTCTTATTAAAATGTAAACGGTCATTTTCCATGTTTCCTTTGCAAAAAGGGGGGGGGGGTTATCCCCCCCTCCCCCCCCCCCCGTGTATACGCCACTGCACGAGCCCGTATTCTACTCTTGAATACAACACAAATTGTTGTAGATGCACGATAACACCTATTATGGGTTAGCCAAGAACAAAGGCATTGGGTTTTAGGCAGTGGCGTAGCGGAAGGCCCCGCAAACCCCGCAAGGCGGGGGGGCCCCCGCGAAGCGGGGGCCCCCGATGATATAGATCGTATATTATGAAAATTTCAAATAAGACAACAAATCAATTAAAATGTATTTTAAATAAAATTACAAAATTCGCAAAATTTTCAAAATTTTTGGGATCTTTCACGATTTTATACCGGATGTATGGGTTAGCGAAATGCACTTGTGTTGTAAAACTAACAGTCTGATGTCACCGAAAATGCCAATGAACCTTAAATTTTACCCTTACCCCCACTAACAATAAACTTTGTTTTGTAGCTAATTTCCACCCTTTACACAAAATTATTTCAGAGGTCAGTTTTCTATCGGACTCCCTCACTGATAGAGGCATATCTTAGCGTGGGAATGAGACTGTAGGTGATGCGATTAATAAAGTGGTGTCAAATATGGTGCTGGATCGGATGTGTTGATAACAGTGCGCAAAGTTTACATTCTTATTGTGAATTGAGTGAAATCGTAGTAGTTTTGTGAATATGTTTGAATGTTCTCTTCTGTGTGGAGTCACGAAGTGTTATGTTAGTGTTTCTATTTTATTATTCTGTTACTATGTTATTTGTTAATATATATATTATTTACAATGAGTGGTAGAACTTATAAAAGTACCCGTGACTGCAGCGGGTGCCGAAAGATCTTTTTCTAAATTAAAATTAATTAAAAACTATTTGCGAAGCTCAATGAGTGAGAATCGACTCAGTGGTTTGGCATTGCAATTAGTATCGAGGGTGAAAGAACACGAAAGTTAAACATAGATACATTGTTCGACGAGTTCGCGGACGCTAACGCACGCCGAAAAGCTCGATTTGCCAGACAATAATACAGTACACTAAAAGCCTAAACGGCTAGGAAACGTTCCAGAATTGCAGTTGGAGGATCAAAACGTAGGTTATTTGAATTATCATTACTTTAAACTTATCATACTTGTTGTTGTTGTTGATGATATAATAATATGTTATTATGGTTTTAGTAGATAAATGTATACATTATTATTACGTCGCGTGGAAGTGGTGGATATGGGAGGGGGGGGGGGGTTGAAAATAAGATCAAACGTTATGTTGCAATGTATGCTGTGAATTGTAACTCGACATGACGACAAAACAAATTGACGCACACAAACTACATTGTTTCGGTATTACATTCAGCCCACCACTTTTTCCTAAAACGCACCAAATGCACTCTAAAAACGTGCTTTCAAAATTTTTCGCCTGCGGCGCTTTTCATGCGCTCCGCCCCCCATACCCCCCGTGCTTGATCCCACCATGCCCAATGGCCAATGTCGCGGGGGGGCCCCCGACTTCTGCGCTACGCCACTGGTTTTAGGAATTATAAACCCAATTCAAGGCTGGATATTCACTGCCAATGCTTTGGGTTTTACTTGAAACCCAACAACATGGGCAAGCTCTAACTAGCATAGCCTATATGCCCTACCAGTTAATATGATTGTTGTTCATACTCACCAAATAATGTCTTCTATCGTAATGATGATCCATGTGTTCTCTGTTCTGTTCTCTTCTGTCTGACTTGTGTTTGCTCACTAACAAGGAAAACGCTCCGTGTTGCCAGTGAGCGCGTTTTTTCAATGTATTAAAGCAAACACATCTTTTGAATATCATATTACTCTTACAAAAAAAAAACCTTTATAATAAACAAAATTTGTGTTTACAAGATGGCGGTTTAAGTTACAATCTTAGAATTTGTGTACATTATTTCTCGATATGTTGCTAATAATTGCACGAAATATTATTTAAATCCGTTGAGTAGTTTTATTTAAATAAATTAAAACCTTCAAGTTGATTTTTCCATTGATTTCTGCATAATTTCATACGACCGTGGTCTACTCAATAGGCTATATAATTCATAAACTATTAAACCTATCATTGTATGGAAAAATCCATAATGTAGGTACGGGCTAGATCTAAACTTTCGTATTGTTTAATCATACAATAACCGCATTTAAACCATAATAAAAGCTTTTTAATTTGTCGACTAAGTTCGTTGTTTAATTCTGCATGTTTGCCGTGAACGTCATAAAACATAAGATGTCATTGTAGCCATTCTATGATAGCTATCAAAATTAAAAATACCTAGTGAAATGGTCTGAATGCGCACGCCATTTCGGTAGCATACTATGTGCATTGAACGACATACAACAAAAAATGTATGGACTGTTATTAGTGTGGGTGCGGAAATCACAAAAATAAAATACATAGAAGGTTTGTTTTAGATGATGATATTTGGACTTAACGTGTCATATTTTTGCAACTATGGCTAATTGAAACGATGAGTGGGTAACTATGATGATGAAAAAACACCACACACACACGATATATCCATGCCCAAGCAAGGATTCAAACCTGGAACGCAGAGACCTCGGTTTACTAGACCAACGCCTATAATCGACCGCGGTCAACAAAGCTGGTGTTTGTTTTCGAAAATATCATTTGGAAATACTACAGATGTCAATTTATCTTATTGAGTGATTTCATTCAAGTTGTATGTACACGGCCATTGATCATTTCGACCGCTAACAGTTTACGAACTATGCGCGGAAACTGTTGCCCGTGATTGGTTAGATTGGCGAGGACTGCCTGATTCAGCCAATAAACGCGCTCAAACTGAGCGGTAGTTTGAACTGCATTGAGAATAACAGAGGGAACAAAATGTCATTGAAAACAAAGTCACGTAAAGCTGTGATATGCGTCAAAAGTGAATGTATATATTATTGTGATGTTTCCATTTGCCCGATTAATCTTATTATATTTGGTGCGTTCATGGTAGTATAGATATTGTAGTTACTATAAGTCTTATGCCCGCTCTTATGACTTCCAACTAAACGTTAAAGTATACGCTAACTTGTTTTCACCCAGGAAACCACCAATCAGAGGCTGTGAAATGAAGTCATCTGACACCCAAAACGTTTAGTTGGAAGTCATATAAGATATAGGTATTAGATAATAAAATCATAAACATTTGCTTGTATGCATATTTTATGGACCACTTGCATAAAGAAGGACGTGCAATAATTCCAAAAACTATATCTACTATGGCGTATGAAAAAGTTAATACGATAAAAATAACATTAATTGTGCTACTATAAATGTGTACTAGTCCATACACGAGGTTTAAAAACGAACCAAATTCACAATGATATAAAAGCCATAACAGTAATATTAAATACCACACACAAACACAGTATTTCCTTTAATTTCCAACAATGATGGCATAAAAGCGCACACCTCTCTGGGGCCTCATTCCAGTACATTTGCAAACTTAACCCCGGTGTTAGCCAATAGTTAATCAGGAGTCAGCAATTGAGACGCCGATCGAAGGAAGACATTGTTGAAAAATCGAGACAAAATAAAAACAATAACAAACAAAAACATTCCAATAACCTCAAAACGTCCACAAAATACTCAATAAAACTACATATTAACATATGTAGGACCTTTATAATGTTCTATAAATACACAAAATTATTTATTTACTTCAATACACACATAAAGTAACGTATTCATGTAGGTGGATATCCCAATTAAAGAATTGAAATGTGACATTTGTGAAACTACACACACGGGTATTGACGAAATGGCGGCATTTCAAGGTATTGTTGAGATAACTCTTCTTAACCCTACTATTAGACAGGGTCACATTTGCCTCCGAATTATGCAGGGAAGCCTGGGTAGGAGTTAACCCCGGGGTCATTTTAACATGGGGTTAGCGAGAGTTAAGGAGAATTAAAAAAATGTACAGGAATGAGGCCCCGGGAGACTACTTCACCTATGGTACTTGAAAGGGTAATAGATAAGGATCTGAGGTTGGTTTGCGTCTAGCTACGTTGAGAACTATATATTTAGTATGCATTATCTGCGGATAAGTAACATACCATGGAGTTGGATTATTTGCACATATTCTAGGCAATTACTTTGTGACAATTTTGAAGTAAGTAATTATAAATCTATATTTCAACCGACAGAAAGCGGAAGTGGCGTGTACGACGTGGTTGTGGTTGACATTGTCAAAATATAATAATTTAACAAGCTAGAGACAACGGTGGTTGTGCGTTTATGGGCCATAGGCGGGCCGCCCACTGTTTGCCGCCTGTCGGCTGTGAGCTTATGGGCCACAGGCGGACCGCCCACTGTTCGCCACCTGTCGGTTGTGAGCTTATGGGCCATAGGCGGGCCGCCCACTGTTTGCCGCCTGTCGGCTGTGAGCTTATGGGCCATAGGCGGACCGCCCACTGTTTGCCGCCTGTCGGTTGTGAGTTTATGGGCCACAGGCGGGCCGCCCACTGTTCGCCACCTGTCGGTTGTGAGCTTATGGGTCATAGGCGGGCCGCCTACTATACGCCGCCTGTCGGTTGTGAGCTTATGGGCCATAGGCGCCCCGCCTACTATTCGCCGCCTGTCGGTTGTGAGCTTATGGGCCATAGGCGGGCCGCCCACTTTTCGCCGCCTGTCGGTTGTGAGCTTATGGGCCATAGGCGGGCCGCCTACTATTCGCCGCCTGTCGGTTGTGAGCTTATGGGCCATAGGCGGGCCGCCCACTTTTCGCCGCCTGTCGGTTGTGAGCTTATGGGCCATAGGCGGGCCGCCTACTATTCGCCGCCTGTCGGTTGTGAGCTTATGGGCCATAGGCGGGCCGTCCACTGTTCGCCGCCTGTCGGTTGTGAGCTTAAGGGCCATAGGCGGGCCGCCTACTGTAACCCGTCTGTGAAATTTTGTGTTTATGGGCCATAGGCGGGCCGCTGAAGGAAAACGTTTGCAGCAGTTGGCCGCTGATGGGCCATAAGCACACACCAGTTCTGTGCTTGCTGGGCACCGTGTCCACATCGCGTCTACACCGCGTCTTCACCGCGTCTACACCGTGTCACATCGCGTCTACACCGTGTCCACATCGCGTCTACACCGTGTCCACATCGCGTTACACCGTGTCCACATCGCGTCATTACCGTGTCCATATCGCGTCTACACCGTGTCCACATCGCGTCTACACCGTGTCACATCGCGTCTACACCGTGTCCACATCGCGTCTACACCGTGTCCACATCGCGCCTACACCGTGTCCACATCGCGTCTACACCGTGTCCACATCGCGTCTACACCGTGTCCACATCGCGTCTACACCGTGACCACATCGCGTCTACACCGTGTCCACATCGCGTCTACACCGTGTCCACATCGCGTCTACACCGTGTCCACATCGCGTCTACACCGTGTCCACATCGCGTCTACACCGTGTCCACATCGCGTCTACACCGTGTCCACATCGCGTCTACACCGTGTCCACATCGCGTCTACACCGTGTCCACATTGCGTCTTCACCGTGTCCACATCGCGCCTACACCGTGTCCACATCGCGTCTACACCGTGTCCACACTTCGTCTAAACCGTGTCACATCGCGTCTACACCGTGTCCACATCGCGTCTACACCGTGTCCACATCGCGTCTACACCGTGTCACATCGCGTCTACACCGTGTCCACACTGCGTCTACACCGTGTCACATCGCGTCTACACCGTGTCCACATCGCGTCTACACCGTGTCACATCGCGTCTACACCGTGTCCACATCGCGTCTACACCGTGTCCACACTGCGTCTACACCGTGTCACATCGCGTCTACACCGTGTCCACATCGCGTCTACACCGTGTCCACATCGCGTCTACACCGTGTCACATCGCGTCTACACCGTGTCCACACCGCGTCTACACCGTGTCACATCGCGTCTACACCGTGTCCACACCGCCTCTACACCGTGTCCAAACCGCGTCTACACCGTGTCCACATCGCGTCTACACCGCGTCTACACCGTGTCCACACCACGTCTACACCGTGTCCACATCGCGTCTACACCGTGTCACATCGCGTCTACACCGTGTCCACATCGCGTCTAAACCGTGTCCACATCGCGTCTACACCGTGTCCACATCGCGTCTACACCGTGTCCACATCGCGTCTACACCGAGTAACATCGCGTCTACACCGTGTCTACACCGCGTCTACACCGTGTTCACATCGCGTCTACACCGCGTCCACATCGCGTCTACACCGTGTCCACATCGCGTCTACACCGTGTCCACATCGCGTCTACACCGTGTCCACATCGCGTCTACACCGTGTCCACACCGCCTCTACACCGTGTCCACACTGCGTCTACACCGTGTGTCCACATCGCGTCTACACCGTGTCCACATCGCGTCTAAACCGTGTCCACATCGCGTCTACACCGTGTCCACATCGCGTCTACACCGTGTCCACATCGCGTCTACACCGAGTTACATCGCGTCTACACCGTGTCTACACCGCGTCTACACCGTGTTCACATCGCGTCTACACCGCGTCCACATCGCGTCTACACCGTGTCCACATCGCGTCTACACCGTGTCCACATCGCGTCTACACCGTGTCCACACCGCGACTACACCGTGTCCACATCGCGTCTACACCGTGTCCACATCGCGTCTACACCGTGTCCACACCGCGTCTACACCGTGTCCACATCGCGTCTACACCGTGTCCACATCGCGTCTACACCGTGTCCACATCGCGTCTACACCGTGTCACATCGCGTCTACACCGTGTCCACACCGCCTCTACACCGTGTCCACACCGCGTCTACACCGTGTCCACATCGCGTCTACACCGTGTCCACATCGCGTCTACACCGTGTCCACACCGCGTCTACACCGTGTCCACATCGCGTCTACACCGCGTCTACACCGTGTCCACACCACGTCTACACCGTGTCCACATCGCGTCTACACCGTGTCACATCGCGTCTACACCGTGTCCACATCGCGTCTACACCGTGTCCACATCGCGTCTACACCGTGTCCACATCGCGTCTACACCGAGTAACATCGCGTCTACACCGTGTCTACACCGCGTCTACACCGTGTTCACATCGCGTCTACACCGCGTCCACATCGCGTCTACACCGTGTCCACATCGCGTCTACACCGTGTCCACATCGCGTCTACACCGTGTCCACATCGCGTCTAAACTGTGTCCAAACCGCGTCTACACCGTGTCCACACTGCGTCTACACCGTGTCCACATCGCGTCTACACCGTGTCCACATCGCGTCTACACCGTGTCCACATCGCGTCTACACCGTGTCCACATCGCGTCTACACCGTGTCACATCGCGTCTACACCGTGTCCACATCGCGTCTACACCGTGTCCACATCACGTCTACACCGTGTCCACATCGCGTCTACACCGTGTCCACATCGCGTCTACACCGCGTCCACACTGCGTCTACACCGTGTCACATTGCGTCTACACCGTGTCCACATCGCGTCCACACCGTGTCCACATCGCGTCTACACCGTGTCACATCGCGTCTACACCGCGTCCACATCGCGTCCACACCGTGTCCACATCGCGTCTACACCGTGTCCACATCGCGTCTACACCGTGTCCACATCGCGTCTACACCGTGTCCACATCGCGTCTACACTGTGTCCACACTGCGTCTACACCGTGTCACATCGCGTCTACACCGTGTCCACATCGCGTCTACACCGTGTTCACATCGCGTCTACACCGTGTCCACATTTCGTCTACACCGTGTCCACATCGCATCTACACCGTGTCCACATCGCGTCTTCACCGTGTCACATCGCGTCTACACCGTGTCCACATCGCGTCTACACCGTGTCCACATCGCGTCTACACCGTGTCCACACTGCGTCTACACCGTGACACATCGCGTCTACACCGTGTCCACATCGCGTCTACACCGTGTTCACATCGCGTCTACACCGTGTCCACATCGCGTCTACACCGAGTAACATCGCGTCTACACCGTGTCTACACCGCGTCTACACCGTGTTCACATCGCGTCTACACCGCGTCCACATCGCGTCTACACCGTGTCCACATCGCGTCTACACCGTGTCCACATCGCGTCCACACCGTGTCCACATCGCGTCTACACCGTGTCCACACCGCCTCTACACCGTGTCCACACTGCGTCTACACCGTGTGTCCACATCGCGTCTACACCGTGTCCACATCGCGTCTAAACCGTGTCCACATCGCGTCTACACCGTGTCCACATCGCGTCTACACCGTGTCCACATCGCGTCTACACCGAGTTACATCGCGTCTACACCGTGTCTACACCGCGTCTACACCGTGTTCACATCGCGTCTACACCGCGTCCACATCGCGTCTACACCGTGTCCACATCGCGTCTACACCGTGTCCACATCGCGTCTACACCGTGTCCACACCGCGACTACACCGTGTCCACATCGCGTCTACACCGTGTCCACATCGCGTCTACACCGTGTCCACACCGCGCTACACCGTGTCCACATCGCGTCTACACCGTGTCCACATCGCGTCTACACCGTGTCCACATCGCGTCTACACCGTGTCACATCGCGTCTACACCGTGTCCACACCGCCTCTACACCGTGTCCACACCGCGTCTACACCGTGTCCACATCGCGTCTACACCGTGTCCACATCGCGTCTACACCGTGTCCACACCGCGTCTACACCGTGTCCACATCGCGTCTACACCGCGTCTACACCGTGTCCACACCACGTCTACACCGTGTCCACATCGCGTCTACACCGTGTCCACATCGCGTCTACACGGTGTCCACATCGCGTCTACACCGTGTCCACATCGCGTCTACACCTTGTCCACATCGCGTCTACACCGTGTCCACATCGCGTCTACACCGTGTCACATCGCGTCTACACCGTGTCCACATCGCGTCTACACCGTGTCCACATCGCGTCTACACCGTGTCCACATCGCGTCTACACCGAGTAACATCGCGTCTACACCGTGTCTACACCGCGTCTACACCGTGTTCACATCGCGTCTACACCGCGTCCACATCGCGTCTACACCGTGTCCACATCGCGTCTACACCGTGTCCACATCGCGTCTACACCGTGTCCACATCGCGTCTAAACTGTGTCCAAACCGCGTCTACACCGTGTCCACACTGCGTCTACACCGTGTCCACATCGCGTCTACACCGTGTCCACATCGCGTCTACACCGTGTCCACATCGCGTCTACACCGTGTCACATCGCGTCTACACCGTGTCCACATCGCGTCTACACCGTGTCCACATCACGTCTACACCGTGTCCACATCGCGTCTACACCGTGTCCACATCGCGTCTACACCGCGTCCACACTGCGTCTACACCGTGTCACATTGCGTCTACACCGTGTCCACATCGCGTCCACACCGTGTCCACATCGCGTCTACACCGTGTCACATCGCGTCTACACCGCGTCCACATCGCGTCCACACCGTGTCCACATCGCGTCTACACCGTGTCCACATCGCGTCTACACCGTGTCCACATCGCGTCTACACCGTGTCCACATCGCGTCTACACCGTGTCCACACTGCGTCTACACCGTGTCACATCGCGTCTACACCGTGTCCACATCGCGTCTACACCGTGTTCACATCGCGTCTACACCGTGTCCACATTTCGTCTACACCGTGTCCACATCGCATCTACACCGTGTCCACATCGCGTCTTCACCGTGTCACATCGCGTCTACACCGTGTCCACATCGCGTCTACACCGTGTCCACATCGCGTCTACACCGTGTCCACACTGCGTCTACACCGTGACACATCGCGTCTACACCGTGTCCACATCGCGTCTACACCGTGTTCACATCGCGTCTACACCGTGTCCACATCGCGTCTACACCGAGTAACATCGCGTCTACACCGTGTCTACACCGCGTCTACACCGTGTCCACATCGCGTCTACACTGTGTCCACATCGCGTCTACACCGTGTCCACATCGCGTCTACACCGTGTTACATCGCGTCTACACCGTGTCCACATCGCGTCTACACTGTGTCCACACCGCGTCTACACCGTGTCCACATCGCGTCTACACCGTGTCTACACCGCGTCTACACCGTGTCACATCGCGTCTACACCGTGTCCACATCGCGTCTACACCGTGTCACATCGCGTCTACACCGTGTCCACATCGCGTCTACACCGTGTCCACATCGCGTCTACACCGTGTCCACATCGCGTCTACACTGTGTCCACATCGCGTCTACACCGTGTCCACATCGCGTCTACACCGTGTCACATCGCGTCTACACCGTGTCCACATCGCGTCTACACCGTGTCCACATCGCGTCTACACCGTGTCCACATCGCGTCTACACCGTGTCCACACTGCGTCTACACCGTGTCACATCGCGTCTACACCGTGTCCACATCGCGTCTACACCGTGTCCACATCGCGTCTACACCGTGTCCACACTGCGTCTACACCGTGTCACATCGCGTCTACACCGTGTCCACATCGCGTCTAAACCGTGTTCACATCGCGTCTACACCGTGTCCACATCGCGTCTACACCGTGTCAAATCGTGTCTACACCGTGTCCACATTGCGTCTACACCGTGTCCACATCGCGTCTACACCGTGTCCACATCGCGTCTACACCGTGTCCACATCGCGTCTACACCGTGTCCACATCGCGTCTACACCGTGTCCACATCGCGTCTACACCGTGTCCACATCGCGTCTACACCGCGTCTACACCGTGTCCACATCGCGTCTAAACCGTGTCACATCGCGTCTACAACGTGTCCACATCGCGTCTACACCGTGTCACATCGCGTCTACACCGTGTCACATCGCGTCTACACCGTGTCCACATCGCGTCTACACCGTGTCCACATCGCGTCTACACCGCGTCTACACCGTGTCCACATCGCGTCTAAACCGTGTCACATCGCGTCTACACCGTGTCCACATCGCGTCCACACCGTGTCCACATCGCGTCTACACCGTGTCCACATCGCGTCTACACCGTGTCCACATCGCGTCTACACCGTGTCCACATCGCGTCTTCACCGTGTCCACATCGCGTCTACACCGTGTCCACATCGCGTCTACACCGTGTCCACATCGCGTCTACACCGCGTCTTCACCGCGTCTACACCGTGTCACATCGCGTCTACACCGTGTCCACATCGCGTCTACACCGTGTCCACATCGCGTTACACCGTGTCCACATCGCGTCATCACCGTGTCCATATCGCGTCTACACCGTGTCCACATCGCGTCTACACCGTGTCACATCGCGTCTACACCGTGTCCACATCGCGTCTACACCGTGTCCACATCGCGCCTACACCGTGTCCACATCGCGTCTACACCGTGTCCACATCGCGTCTACACCGTGTCCACATCGCGTCTACACCGTGACCACATCGCGTCTACACCGTGTCCACATCGCGTCTACACCGTGTCCACATCGCGTCTACACCGTGTCCACATCGCGTCTACACCGTGTCCACATCGCGTCTACACCGTGTCCACATCATGTCTACACCGTGTCCACATCGCGTCTACACCGTGTCCACATTGCGTCTACACCGTGTCCACATCGCGCCTACACCGTGTCCACATCGCGTCTACACCGTGTCCACACTTCGTCTAAACCGTGTCACATCGCGTCTACACCGTGTCCACATCGCGTCTACACCGTGTCCACATCGCGTCTACACCGTGTCACATCGCGTCTACACCGTGTCACATCGCGTCAACACCGTGTCCACATCGGGTCTACACCGTGTCTACGTCGCGTCTTCACCGTGTCCACACCGCGTCTACACCGTGTCTACACCGTGTCCACATCGCGTCTACACCGTGTCACATCGCGTCTACACCGTGTCCACATCGCGTCTACACCGTGTCGACATCGCGTCTACACCGTGTCCACATCGCGTCTACACCGTGTCCACATCGCGTCTACACCGTGTCCACATCGCGTCTACACCGTGTCCACATCGCGTCTACACCGTGTCCACATCGCGTCTACACCGTGTCCACATCGCGTCTACACCGCGTCTTCACCGCGTCTACACCGTGTCACATCGCGTCTACACCGTGTCCACATCGCGTCTACACCGTGTCCACATCGCGTTACACCGTGTCCACATCGCGTCATTACCGTGTCCATATCGCGTCTACACCGTGTCCACATCGCGTCTACACCGTGTCACATCGCGTCTACACCGTGTCCACATCGCGTCTACACCGTGTCCACATCGCGCCTACACCGTGTCCACATCGCGTCTACACCGTGTCCACATCGCGTCTACACCGTGTCCACATCGCGTCTACACCGTGACCACATCGCGTCTACACCGTGTCCACATCGCGTCTACACCGTGTCCACATCGCGTCTACACCGTGTCCACATCGCGTCTACACCGTGTCCACATCGCGTCTACACCGTGTCCACATCGCGTCTACACCGTGTCCACATCGCGTCTACACCGTGTCCACATCGCGTCTACACCGTGTCCACATTGCGTCTTCACCGTGTCCACATCGCGCCTACACCGTGTCCACATCGCGTCTACACCGTGTCCACACTTCGTCTAAACCGTGTCACATCGCGTCTACACCGTGTCCACATCGCGTCTACACCGTGTCCACATCGCGTCTACACCGTGTCACATCGCGTCTACACCGTGTCCACATCGCGTCTACACCGTGTCCACATCGGGTCTACACCGTGTCTACGTCGCGTCTTCACCGTGTCCACATCGCGTCTACACCGCGTCTACACCGTGTCCACATCGGGTCTACACCGTGTCTACGTCGCGTCTACACCGTGTCCACACCGCGTCTACACCGTGTCTACACCGTGTCCACATCGCGTCTACACCGTGTCACATCGCGTCTACACCGTGTCCACATCGCGTCTACACCGTGTCCACATCGCGTCTACACCGTGTCCACATCGCGTCTACACCGTGTCCACATCGCGTCTACATCGTGTCCACATCGCGTCTACACCGTGTCTACACCGTGTCCACATCGCGTCTACACCGTGTCCACATCGCGTCTACACCGTGTCACATCGCGTCTACACCGTGTCCACATTGCGTCTACACCGTGTCCACATCGCGTCTACACCGTGTCCACATCGCGTCTACACCGTGTCCACATCGGGTCTACACCGTGTCTACGTTGCGTCTTCACCGTGTCCACATCGCGTCTACACCGTGTCCACATCGCGTCTACACCGTGTCCACATCGCGTCTAAACCGTGTCACATCGCGTCTACACCGTGTCCACATCGCGTCTACACCGTGTCCACATCGCGTCTACACCGTGTCCACATCGCGTCTAAACCGTGTCACATCGCGTCTACACCATGTCCACATCGCGTCTACACCGTGTCCACATCGCGTCTACACCGTGTCCACATCGCGTCTACACCGTGTCACATCGCGTCTACACCGTGTCTACACCGTGTCCACATCGCGTCTAAACCGTGTCACATCGCGTCTACACCGTGTCCACATCGCGTCTACACCGTGTCCACATCGCGTCTACACCGAGTAACATCGCGTCTACACCGTGTCCACATCGCGTCTACACCGTGTCCACACCGCGTCTACACCGTGTCCACATCGCGTACACCGTGTCCACATCGCGTCTACACCGTGTCCACATCGCGTCTACACCGTGTCACATCGCGTCTACACCGTGTCCACATCGCGTCTACACCGTGTCCACACCGCGTCTACACCGTGTCCACATCGCGTACACCGTGTCACATCGCGTCTACACCATGTCCACATCGCGTCTACACCGTGTAAACATCGCGTCTACACCGTGTCCACATCGCGTCTACACCGTGTCCACATCGCGTCTACACCGTGTCCACATCGCGTCTACACCGTGTCCACATCGCGTCTACACCGTGTCCACATCGCGTCTACACCGTGTCCACATCGCGTCTACACCGTGTCACATCGCGTCTACACCGTGTCCACATCGCGTCTACACCGTGTCATATCGCGTCTACACCGTGTCCACATCGCGTCTACACCGTGTCACATCGCGTCTACACCGTGTCCACATCGCGTCTACACCGTGTCACATCGCGTCTACACCGTGTCCACATCGCGTCTACACCGTGTCCACATCGCGTCTACACCGTGTTCACATCGCGTCTACACCGTGTCCACATCGCGTCTACACCGTGTCCACATCGCGTCTACACCGTGTCCACATCGCGTCTACACCGTGTCCACATCGCGTCTACACCGTGTCCACATCGCGTCTACACCGTGTCCACATCGCGTCTACACCGTGTCCACATCGCGTCTACACCGCGTCTTCACCGCGTCTACACCGTGTCACATCGCGTCTACACCGTGTCCACATCGCGTCTACACCGTGTCCACATCGCGTCTACACCGTGTCCACATCGCGTCTACACCGTGTCCACATCGCGTCTACACCGTGTCCACATCGCGTCTACACCGTGTCCACATCGCGTCTACACCGTGTCCACATCGCGTCTACACCGTGTCCACATCGCGTCTACACCGTGTCCACATCGCGTCTACACCGTGTCCACACCGCGTCTACACCGTGTCCACATCGCGTCTACACCGTGTTCACATCGCGTCTACACCGTGTCCACATCGCGTCTACACCGTGTCCACATCGCGTCTACACCGTGTCAACACCGCGTCTACACCGTGTCCACATCGCGTCTACACCGTGTCCACATCGCGTCTACACCGTGTCCACATCGCGTCTAAACCGTGTCACATCGCGTCTACACCGTGTCCACATCGGGTCTACACCGTGTCCACATCGCGTCTACACCGTGTCCACATCGCGTCTACACCGTGTCACATCGCGTCTACACCGTGTCCACATCGCGTCTACACTGTGTCCACATCGCGTCTACACCGTGTCCACATCGCGTCTACACCGTGTCAACATCGCGTCTACACCGTGTCAACACCGCGTCTACACCGTGTCCACATCGCGTCTACACCGTGTCAACATCGCGTCTACACCGTGTCAACACCGCGTCTACACCGTGTCCACATCGCGTCTACACCGTGTCCACATCGCGTCTACACCGTGTCACATCGCGTCTACACCGTGTCACATCGCGTCTACACCGTGTCCACATCGCGTCTACACCGTGTCACATCGCGTCTACACCGTGTCCACATCGCGTCTACACCGTGTCCACACTGCGTCTACACCGTGTCCACATCGCGTCTACACCGTGTCCACATCGCGTCTACACCGTGTCCACATCGCGTCTACACCGTGTCCACATCGCGTCTACACCGTGTCCACATCGCGTCTACACCGTGTCCACACTGCGTCTACACCGTGTCCACATCGCGTCTACACCGTGTCCACATCGCGTCTACACCGTGTCCACATCGCGTCTACACCGTGTCCACACTGCGTCTACACCGTGTCCACATCGCGTCTACACCGTGTCACATCGCGTCTACACCGTGTCCACATTTCGTCTACACCGTGTCCACATCGCGTCTACACCGTGTCCACACTGCGTCTACACCGTGTCCACATCGCGTCTACACCGTGTCCACATCGCGTCTACACCGTGTCCACATCGCGTCTACACCGTGTCCACACTGCGTCTACACCGTGTCCACACTGCGTCTACACCGTGTCCACATCGCGTCTACGCCGTGTCCACATCGCGTCTACACCGTGTCCACATCGCGTCTACACCGTGTCCACATCGCGTCTACACCGTGTCACATCGCGTCTACACCGTGTCACATCGCGTCTACACCGTGTCCACATCGCGTCTACACCGTGTCACATCGCGTCTACACCGTGTCCACATCGCGTCTACACCGTGTCCACACTGCGTCTACACCGTGTCCACACTGCGTCTACACCGTGTCCACATCGCGTCTACACCGTGTCCACATCGCGTCTACACCGTGTTCACATCGCGTCTACACCGTGTCCACACTGCGTCTACACCGTGTCACATCGCGTCTACACCGTGTCCACATCGCGTCTACACCGTGTCCACACCGCGTCTACACCGTGTCCACACTGCGTCTACACCGTGTCCACATCGCGTCTACACCGTGTCCACATCGCGTCTACACCGTGTCCACACTGCGTCTACACCGTGTCCACACTGCGTCTACACCGTGTCCACATCGCGTCTACACCGTGTCACATCGCGTCTACACCGTGTCCACACTGCGTCTACACCGTGTCCACACTGCGTCTACACCGTGTCCACATCGCGTCTACACCGTGTCACATCGCGTCTACACCGTGTCCACATCGCGTCTACACCGTGTCCACATCGCGTCTACACCGTGTCCACATCGCGTCTACACCGTGTCCACACTGCGTCTACACCGTGTCCACATCGCGTCTACACCGTGTCACATCGCGTCTACACCGTGTCACATCGCGTCTACACCGTGTCCACATCGCGTCTACACCGTGTCACATCGCGTCTACACCGTGTCCACATCGCGTCTACACCGTGTCCACATCGCGTCTACACCGTGTCCACATCGCGTCTACACCGTGTCCACATCGCGTCTACACCGTGTCAACATCGCGTCTACACCGTGTCAACACCGCGTCTACACCGTGTCCACATCGCGTCTACACCGTGTCCACATCGCGTCTACACCGTGTCACATCGCGTCTACACCGTGTCCACATCGCGTCTACACCGTGTCCACATCGCGTCTACACCGTGTCCACATCGCGTCTACACCGTGTCACATCGCGTCTACACCGTGTCGACATCGCGTCTACACCGTGTCCACATCGCGTCTACACCGTGTCCACATCGCGTCTACACCGTGTCCACATCGCGTCTCTACCGTGTAGACATCGCGTCTACACCGTGTCACATCGCGTCTACACCGTATCCACATCGCGTCTACACCGTGTCCACATCGCGTCTACACCGTGTCCACATCGCGTCTACACCGTGTCCACATCGCGTCTACACCGTGTCACATCGCGTCTACACCAGTGTTGTGACTAGATAATTTATTTTTTATCTAGAGTAAGATAAAGCTAATTCTCCAAAAAATTATCTAGATAAGATAAAAGATAAAGTGTTAAAAAAAATATCTAGATAATAGATAAAAGATTAAAATAATTATCTAGATAATTTTGAAAAGATAAAAGATAATCATGATATTATTGAGTTATTGACATGTTTCTTAAAAAGCAATATTAACTTATTTTTTTCCATATCTATCATTAACAAATTGCCACCATTTTCAAAGAGGGGAAAACCAGTAGAAGTATTTTTCATTTTGAAAAATTGTATATTTTATTACTATTTTGTATCTATATTATGACTAAACATTTTATCTATTTTTATTTATCTAAAAGCTTAAAATTTTAGATAAGATAATCTGTATTTTTATCTAGATAAAAGATAAAGATAACACCAAAAAATTAGCTAGATAAAGATAGTAGATAACAGATCTTATCTAGATACGTTATCTAGATAATTTTATCTAGATAAGTCACAACACTGGTCTACACCGTGTCCACATCGCGTCCACACCGTGTCCACATCGCGTCTACACCGCGTCTACACCGCGTCTACACAGTGTCACATCGCGTCTACACCATGTCCACATCGCGTCTACACCGTGTCCACATCGCGTCCACACCGTGTCCACATCGCGTCTACACCGTGTCCACATCGCGTCTACACCGTGTCCACATCGCGTCTACACCGTGTCCACATCGCGTCTACACCATGTCCACATCGCGTCTACACCGTGTCCACATCGCGTCTACACCGTGTCCACATCGCGTCTACACCGTGTCACATCGCGTCTACACCGTGTCCACATCGCGTCTACACCGTGTCCACACTGCGTCTACACCGTGTCCACACCGTGTCTACACCGTGTCCACATCGCGTCTACACCGTGTCACATCGCGTCAACACCGTGTCCACATCGCGTTTACACCGTGTCCACATTGCGTCTACACCGTGTCCACATCGCGTCTACACCGTGTCCACATCGCGTCTACACCGTGTCCACACTGCGTCTACACCGTGTCCACATCGCGTCTACACCGTGTCCACATCGCGTCTACACCATGTTCACATCGCGTCTACACCGTGTCCACATCGCGTCTACACCGTGTCACATCGCGTCTACACCGTGTCCACATCGCGTCTACACCGTGTCCACATCGCGTCTACACCGTGTCCACATCGCGTCTACACCGTGTCCACATTTCGTCTACACCGTGTCCACATCGCGTCTACACCGTGTCCACATCGCGTCTACACCGTGTCCACATCGCGTCTTAACCGTGTCCACATCGCGTCTACACCGTGTCCACACCGCGTCTACACCGTGTCCACATGGCGTCTAAACCGTGTCCACATCGCGTCTACACCGTGTCCACATCGCGTCTACACCGTGTCCACATCGCGTCTACACCGTGTCCACATCGCGTCTACACCGTGTCCACATCGCGTCTACACCGTGTCCACATCGCGTCTACACCGTGTCCACATCGCGTCTACACCGTGTCACATTGCGTCTACACCGAGTCACATCGCGTCTACACCGTGTCACATCGCGTCTACACCGTGTCACATCGCGTCTACACCGTGTCCACACCGCGTCTACACCGTGTCACATCGCGTCTACACCGTGTCCACATCGCGTCTACACCGTGTCATATCGCGTCTACACCGTGTCCACATCGCGTCTACACCGTGTCCACATCGCGTCTACACCGTGTCCACATCGCGTCTACACCGTGTCACATTGCGTCTACACCGAGTCACATCGCGTCTACACCGTGTCACATCGCGTCTACACCGTGTCACATCGCGTCTACACCGTGTCCACACCGCGTCTACACCGTGTCACATCGCGTCTACACCGTGTCACATCGCGTCTACACCGTGTCCACACCGCGTCTACACCGTGTCACATCGCGTCTACACCGTGTCACACCGCGTCTACACCGTGTCCACATCGCGTCTACACCGTGTCCACATCGCGTCTACACCGTGTCACATCGCGTCTACACCGTGTCCACATCGCGTCTACACCGTGTCCACATCGCGTCTACACCGTGTCCACATCGCGTCTACACCGTGTCCACATCGCGTCTACACCGTGTCCACATCGCGTCTACACCGTGTCCACATCGCGTCTACACCGTGTCCACATCGCGTCTACACCGTGTCCACATCGCGTCTACACCGTGTCACATCGCGTCTACACCGTGTCCACATCGCGTCTACACCGTGTCCACATCGCGTCTACACCGTGTCCACATCGCGTCTACACCGTGTCACATTGCGTCTACACCGAGTCACATCGCGTCTACACCGTGTCACATCGCGTCTACACCGTGTCACATCGCGTCTACACCGTGTCCACACCGCGTCTACACCGTGTCACATCGCGTCTACACCGTGTCACATCGCGTCTACACCGTGTCCACACCGCGTCTACACCGTGTCACATCGCGTCTACACCGTGTCACACCGCGTCTACACCGTGTCCACATCGCGTCTACACCGTGTCCACATCGCGTCTACACCGTGTCACATCGCGTCTACACCGTGTCCACATCGCGTCTACACCGTGTCCACATCGCGTCTACACCGTGTCCACATCGCGTCTACACCGTGTCACATCGCGTCTACACCGTGTCCACATCGCGTCTACACCATGTCACATCGCGTCTACACCGTGTCCACATCGCGCCTACACCGTGTCCACATCGCGCTTACACCGTGTCCACATCGCGTCTACACCGTGTCCACATCGCATCTACACCGTGTTCACATCGCGTCTACACCGTGTCCACATCGCGTCTACACCGTGTCCACATCGCGTCTACACCGTGTCATATCGCGTCTACACCGTGTCCACATCGCGTCTACACCGTGTCCACATCGCGTCTACACCGTGTCCACATCGCGTCTACACCGTGTCCACATCGCGCCTACACCGTGTCCACACCGCGTCTACACCGTGTCCACATCGCGTCTACACCGTGTCCACATCGCGTTTACACCGTGTCCACATCGCGTCTACACCGTGTCACATCGCGTCTACACCGTGTCACATCGCGTCTACACCGTGTCCACATCGCGTCTACACCGTGTCCACATCGCGTCTACACCGTGTCCACACCGCGTCTACACCGCGTCCACATCGCGTCTACACCGTGTCCACATCGCGTCTACACCGTGTCCACATCGCGTCTACACCGTGTCACATCGCGTCTACACCGTGTCCACATCGCGTCTACACCATGTCCACACTGCGTCTACACCGTGTCCACATCGCGTCTACACCGTGTCACATCGCGTCTACACCGTGTCCACATCGCGTCTACACCGTGTCCACATCGCGTCTACACCGTGTCCACATCGCGTCTACACCGTGTCCACATTGCGTCTAAACCGTGTCACATCGCGTCTACACCGTGTCCACATCGCGTCTACACCGTGTTCACATCGCGTCTACGCCGTGTCCACATCGCGTCTACACCGTGTCCACATCGCGTCTACACCGTGTCCACACTGCGTCTACACCGTGTCCACATCGCGTCTACACCGTGTCACATCGCGTCTACACCGTGTCCACACCGCGTCTACACCGCGTCCACATCGCGTCTACACCGTGTCCACATCGCGTCTACACCGTGTCCACATCGCGTCTACACCGTGTCCACATCGCGTCTACACCGTGTCCACATCGCGTCTACACCGCGTCCACATCGCGTCTACACCGTGTCCACATCGCGTCTACACCGTGTCCACACCGCGTCTACACCGCGTCCACATCGCGTCTACACCGTGTCCACATCGCGTCTACACCGTGTCCACATCGCGTCTACACCGTGTCCACATCGCGTCTACACCGTGTCCACATCGCGTCTACACCGTGTCCACATCGCGTCTACACCGTGTCCACATCGCGTCTACACCGTGTCACATCGCGTCTACACCGTGTCCACATTGCGTCTACACCGTGTCCACATCGCGTCTACACCGTGTCCACATCGCGTCTACACCGTGTTCACATCGCGTCTACGCCGTGTCCACATCGCGTCTACACCGTGTCCACATCGCGTCTACACCGTGTCACACCGCGTCTACACCGTGTCCACATCGCGTCTACACCGTGTCACATCGCGTATGTATGTATGTATGTATGTATGTATGTATGTACTGTAATGTACCGAGAACCTAGCCACACAATCGGTTCAGGAACACAAACTCGGGGAACTGGAAACTGGTTGTCACGAACACGAAACAGTTCAAATAGTATAGTTCTTTAAATAAATAAATAAATAAATTCACATTTAGAGTCTACCCACTCAGTAACTAAACTGATTTGCAGTGGGGGACTTTAATTTAAAGTGACTAAACCAACCCTGTAGACTTCGAACACCATCGACGAGTGAGCGATAACCAATCAAAGATCTATATTTCAATACGAAACATATGAATCAGTGATTGGACAGTGCGAACACCTGCGGACAAATGCCAGAATCAACAAGGCCGATTCAGAACAACTTTGAATTTATTGAGTGCTTCGTTGCTAGGACGGCTCCAAAGTCACCGTTTACTTATTTCTAAGCCAAGAAGTAATGGAATTGAATCCACAATAGAAGTTAAAAAACTTCTGCCTGAAGCGGGATTTGAACCCGGGACCTTCTGCATTGGAAGCAGGGATGCTAACCACTAGACCAACCGTATACAAGTGGGCCGTAGGCCGGTCCCACTGCAACTGCCGCTGGTCTTCCACAACACCCGCCACCAACCTACCCCTCTGGAGGGGAGGTTTTACCCTGGGAGTGGGGGGTGTCCCATTGCAGCCCCCCACTTAAAATAATGGAAGCAATTACATTAATTTAAGTAAAATGGGACAGCAAAGCTCTATCCACAAGTTACAAAAGTATATAATGCCCGACAATCTAATAACAAGTAATACAATGATTATTAATTAGCATATTATTTGGTATAACTAAGGATTTGGTAGACTTATAAAGAAAATAGTAATACAAAAAGCCATATATAGGCTAACCATACAGGTGTGGCAGATTGTTTTAAGGGCTAACGAATCGTAAGATTAATTACATTGTAAGAGCCCTTCAGCATCGCACCCGATTGTTTTGACAATTCATACGCATTAGGCGCCACTTCACGAACATTGTAATAAGCCCCACCGTACAGCAGAAAGAACTTGGCAATCGTCTTGTTGAAAGCGAACGACATGCAGTTGGCCTTCACGAGAACTAGGTCGCCGGGGCGGAAAACGACTGGGGTTGGATTTGCCTGCAGGTGTCTGTGACGTCTCCTCTCTGAGCGGGTCATCAACCTCTCCCTCGCCAATGACTGAAGATGTTGCTGGCGCGGTGGGCCCTGGCCAGGCGGCCAGATGTATTGTGTTGGAGCTCTTTCGATAATGTTCTCCCATAACATTGTTGCTACTTTCTGGTCGACTGCTGCTCGCGAGGCGTGAGGGACAGGGTAGGATTCCTGTTTGAAAGGGGTATTGTCTGTGAGGTGGATGGAATGTGGATACAAGTGAGTGAGGCCAGGTTTCGTAGAAAATACAGGGTTGTTATTTTCCAATAGGGTTTGAAGGTCAGCTTGTCGGCCCACCGTTAGGTTGCTAAGTGATGAGACACGGCTTCGGATCTTAGCGTCAGAGGGATTGACAGCTGTTGTTGCCTTCGAACTCGGTGCCAGGTTTCGAGAGGGTAGAACCAGCATGGGGTCGCTTACATCTATCTCTTCGTAGCTGAATGGTGTGTCTTCTACGCGGGCGGACAGTCTGTGCACAGTCAATGTGGGTGAGGGTACCGTAGCCACAAAGGGAATAGTAGTGCACTTGCCCGTATGATTGATTGTGATTGAACCGTCGTCGAACCTGATGACCGCTTCCATGTCCGATAACCAATCTGTGCCAAAAATCACGTCTTTGGTGAGTCCCGGGATGACGATACAGACTACGTCGTCAATCCAGTCGGCGATACGTAGCGGGAGGAGAACTTGCCTCGACGCCGCTTGTGTGCCGCTGCCAATAGCGACAGTAACTTCGATAGTCGGCATAGGTAGGAGTGGCAGGTCACCTGTTTCGCGTACTAAGCTCTCGTAGAATAGTTCCGATATGCAGGAGATCTCGCTACCCGAGTCAATTAGGATACTCGATTGAATCCCGCGAATGGATCCCGCGATCTCCGGTACGCGTCGAGTGGGCGTGGTCTCTGCGTCGTCGTCAGACAGCAGGTCGCGACTGTCAACTGTCGCGAGGTGGTTAACTGACGTTAGAGGGCCACTGCAATCTGCGTCCACGTCGTCGTCGGCTGCGGTCGGGTCCAGGCATTCGGAGTCGTCGGTGGCGTCGATCGCACGCACTTGTCTCTCCTGGGCGTCGCGTCTTGGCCAGGTGTTGTGATTGGTCCTTTGCGCGGCGTCGCGTTGTCGGCTGGCGTCGAACCGGTACTAGGCGCCGTTGTTACGCATGTCTCTACCGCTTGTGGCAGGGGACGGTGGGTGTCCATCTCCCACTGTCATTTGTCGCCAGTTTGATGTATGTTCCCTGTTGTTTGGTTTGGGGAAGCTGTCAGTTCTCGGTCGGTCGCCGTTGACATTTGGTCGTCGCTTGTATGTTTCGTCTAGTCGACGAAGTAGGCTCAACGTGTCATCGACTGTCGTTGACCGGGCGGCTAGGAGTGTGGCTGTGACCTCCGGGCGAAAGTGGTCAGCCACGGCGTCCATGATGTCGTCATCTGTTAGGGCCGGTCGCAAATGGCGCGCCTTTGACAGAACGAGTAAGAAATACTCTGCCATTTGCGATTCGAAAGCGGGTGGGCACTTCCCGTGGTATATTTCATACCGCACCGAGCGCTGTTGCGCCGCCCCCCAGAATTCGTTGAGGAATGAGCGTTTGAAATCTTCAAATGACTTGAACCTGTCGGAGAAGACTTCCCCCCATCGTTTTGCGGGACCGCGGAGCTGGTTTGTGGCCATATAAACTTGATAGCTGGGAGGGACTCGTGCCATCGCCGAGTACGACTCGAGTTCGGTAATAAAGACTACCGGGTGTGTTCGACCCCCGTAGCCGTCAAATGTTGGCAGTTGACATTGAGGTCGGAAGTCGGCCCCCCAGACCGTTGCGCGTTCAGCCATGGATTCGGTGGGTGACGCGGGAACTGTGTTTCCCGCCAATTCTGGTGGCGTCCGAACTTCTAACGCGCGCACCCTCTCCTCCAGTGATCCGGCTGACGTCTGGATAGTTGCCACAGACGTCGTCAATCCGTCGCACCTCTCCTTCAAGTCGGCGCGTAAGCCCTGGAGAAGTTCGACTATGTCCTCATTAGTGGTCATGTTGGCGCAGACCGTATCGCGACCAGAGCGCGTCACTATAGATTTACCACGAGCACATCTCCGCGCGCGAAAGCTTGCGCGCGCATCCGGGTCGAGTCTATTCGGTTTTTTAGGGGCGGCCGGTAGTGAAGTGCAGCTAGCTGGTATCAGTTGCTATCGGCAGCGGTCGCGAACACATCTCTCCCGCGCGCTTACGGCAGAGCTATACGGCCGGTCGTAGCCAGCAGGCTACGGCAAAACTACGTTCAGCCAATATTCAACTCATGGTTTTAAGATAACCAATACGCGCATCAAACATTGAATCACATAAATACTGTTGTCTAACCTTCCTCCACACGATGATGTGCACTATATTTTTCAAACATTAATAGTAACGAAAATAATGCCATTAAAGCAGAGCAATGTTAGTGGAAACCTTACGATGATTTCTACGTTTTTTTACGATCGCATTTTGTATGGTTCACAAGAAACCTGTCATAAATATACAACTATCGTCGTCAAGGTATAACTGTCCTTTTTCTTGTGCCGCTTATTATATTGCTCTAGCTTTGATAGTTTCTGAAATAATGCAATGTAAGTGAAGCCATGTTTTGCCGCTACCGTTCACGCGCCGAGCGCGAGGATCACCCGTTAATGCACGATCACCTGCATTCCAGTCGACTTTGACTCGCCCGTTTTGGCCAAGGGAGATGTGGTGTTGGTCAATCTATACCATATACGTCCAAACTCACTCGCGCACACAAAACTACACGAAGCACGATAATGTTTTTGGTTATAACGCATACACGATACAAACACAGTTTTCCACGAAACAAACACAGTTTTACACGATACAAACACAGTTTTCCACGAAACAAACACAGTTTTACACGATACAGGCACAGTTTTACACGGTACAAACACAGTTTTACACGATACAGGCACAGTTTTACACGGTACAAACACAGTTTTACACGGTACAAACACAATTCTACACGATACAAACACAGTTTTACACGATACAAACACAGTTTTCCACGAAACAAACACAGTTTTACACGGTACAAACACAGTTTTACACGATACAAACACAGTTTTACACGATACAAACACAGTTTTACACGGTACAAACACAATTCTACACGATACAAACACAGTTTTACACGATACAAACACGAACGAATACGAAACACGGTACACGATACGACGGGAGACACCGTAAGGACTCAAGACTGTTTTTTTTTTCTCGTTGGGCGCCAGATGTAATGTACCGAGAACCTAGCCACACAATCGGTTCAGGGGGGTGAGTCTCGACTTCCTCGCGGAAACGAAACTTTCGACAGACTGAAATCTATTCTTGACCAATCGGAACCATGTGGCGTGTTTTAAGTATTTTCCACAGTCTGCTAGCAGTGAATCAGTGCATCATCCAGGTGGCGGTGGGTATTGTCATTAAAGCATTATCATTTGTTCTGATAAACATGTCAAACGGGCACGACGTTAACAATAAGTAAGCTAATACTTTATTAAAACACATTATATTAGGTTCCATACATTATATAGACTAGGCTGTAGTACTACATTACTAATGTAGGCCTATTAATGTAGGCCTAGGCTTATTGTAGCCTAGTAATGGCCTAGACTAAAAGAGTTGGGCCTAGGCCTAGGCTAGGACTACACCACGTGATGAATTGACGTCACTTTCGTCTGTAGGATGTAATTCCGACAGCCAAATTGCAGATGGAATTACTGTCCACAGTCGAAAGTGACGTCAGAAGATCACGTGGTCTAGGTCTAGCCTAGGTCTAGGCCCAACTCTTTTAGTTTATGCTATTACTAGGCTACAATAAGCCTGGGCCTACATTACTAGGCCTACATTAGTAACGTAGTACTACAGCCTAGTCTATATAATGTATGGAACCTAATATCATGTGTTGTAATAAAGTATTAGCTTACTTATTGTTAACGTCGTGCCCGTTTGACATGTTTATCAGAACAAATGATAATGCTTTAATGACAATACCCACTGCCACCTGGATGATTCACTGATTCACCGCTAGCAGACTGTGGAAAATACTTAAAACACGCCACATGGTTCCGATTGGTCAAGAATAGATTTCAGCCTGTCGAAAGTTTCGTTTCCGCGAGGAAGTCGAGACTCACCCCCCAGGAACACAAACTCGGGGAACTGGAAACTGGTTGTCACGAACACGAAACAGTTCAAATAGTATAGTTCTTTATTATCAACCGTATACAAGGGGGCCGTAGGCCGGTCCCACTGCAACTGCCGCTGGACTTCCACAACACCCACCACCAACCTACCCCGCTGGAGGGGAGGTTTTACCCTGGGGAGTGGGGGGTGTCCCATTGCAGTACATACATACATACATACATACATACATACATACATACATACATACATACATACATACATACATACATACATACATACATACATACATACATACATACATACATACATACATACATACATACATACATACATACATACATACATACATACATACATACATACATACATACATACATACATACATACATACATACATACATACATACATACATACATACATACATACATACATACATACATACATACATACATACATACATACATACATACATACATACATACATACATACATACATACATACATACATACATACATACATACATACATACATACATACATACATACATACATACATACATACATACATACATACATACATACATACATACATACATACATACATACATACATACATACATACATACATACATACATACATACATACATACATACATACATACATACATACATACATACATACATACATACATACATACATACATACATACATACATACATACATACATACATACATACATACATACATACATACATACATACATACATACATACATACATACATACATACATACATACATACATACATACATACATACATACATACATACATACATACATACATACATACATACATACATACATACATACATACATACATACATACATACATACATACATACATACATACATACATACATACATACATACATACATACATACATACATACATACATACATACATACATACATACATACATACATACATACATACATACATACATACATACATACATACATACATACATACATATTGTTAACAGCCTCGAGAATTGTAGTCATGAGTGTTGACTTAAAATGTCAACACAATCCGTCCAAGCCGTTTGACTTGTGCACGATGTTATATTTAGCATATTTTAAATACCTGTTAATAATTTACTAGGAAAACGCTCCGCGTTGCCAGATGAGCGATTTTTTTAAAGTTAATCAAACATATCATTTGCATATCATATAACTCTTACAACAACAAAAATAGCTTTATAATGTACACATGATTTTTCAAAATGATGGTGGTTCAAATTACAACCTTAGAATGTGTGTATTTTATTTGTCGATATGTTGCTAATAACTGCACGAAATAGTATTAAAATCCGTCAAGAATTAAAACCTTCAAGTTCATTCCAATGGATTTCCGCATAATTTCATTCGCCCGTGGTCTACTCAATAGGCTCTAATTCATAAACTATTAAACCTATCAGTGTATGGAAAGTTCCATAATGTAGATACAGACTATATCTAAAATGAATTATTAATTAATCATACAATAACCCGCTTTTAAATCATAATAAAAGCTTTTTAATTTGTCGACCAAGTTCGTAGTTAACATTTGCATTTTTGCCGTGAAAGTCATAAAACATAACACGTCATTGTAGCCATACTATGCTAGCTATCAAAATTCCAAATACACAGTGAGAAAGGTCTGACTGCGTAGGTAATTTCGGCAGCATACTATGTGCATCTAACTTCAATGGTCCGCAAATGCGAATCATATCGGTGGAACACTGTAAAAATGAAGAAATTAATATCCGTAAATAAACAATATTTTTTTATAACATGGCGGTTGAAGTAACAATTTTGAAACTATTGTCAAGTGTTGGTACTTTTAATGTGGACCTACATATAAAAAATAATTTATATCCGTGTGTAAGTTTTAATTAGATTAAATTAATAAAAAAAGATCTTTTTCATTAACTCATTTTTTGTAGGTTGGCATCTTACGTCATTGTAGCCTTTTTATGAAAGCTATCGAGATTGCAAATGAAAATGAGAAAGGTATGATTGCCTACGCTATTTTTGTGTTTACTATGTGCATTTTACTGCAAAGATCCGCAAATGCGAACGATATCGTTGGAACACTGTAAAAATGAAGAAATTATTGTTGTAAATAAACAATATTTTTTTATGACATGACGGGTAAACTTACAATTTTGAAACTATTGTCAAATGTTAAGACTATTGATGTTAACCTACAAGTGAAACATAATTTAAATCCGTGTGTAAGTTTTCATTTAATTAAATAAATAAACAAATTTTATTTTTCAGTAATTAATTTTTTGTAGGTTGGCATCTTGACGAATTTTTCTGGTTATGTTAACAGCATCGAGTTTAGTAGTCACGAACGTTGCCCGAAAATTTCAGCCAAATACGTCAAGCCGTTTGACCTGTGCGCGACGAACAAAATTTAGCGCACATACATACGTACACACAGACAAAGCGCCGATCGAGTTGTATGGAGAGATTCACTCCGCTTCGCAACGCTCATCTAAACTAGGAAAACGCTCCGCGTTGACAGATGAGCGATTTCTTGAATGTATCAAATCAAATCAATCATTTGCACATCATATTACTCTTTCAAAAATAAAAATAGCTTTATTATAAACATATGATTTTTTTACTAGGAAAACGCTCCGCGTTGACAGATGAGCGATTTTTTTCAATGTATCAAATCAAATAAATCATTTGCATATCATATTACTCTTAAAAATAAAAAAAATACCTTTTTAATAAGCATATGATTTTTTTACAAGACGGCGGATCAAGTTACAACCTTATTACTTGAGTATATTATTTCTTGATATGTTGCTAATAAATGCACGAAATATAATTTAAATCCGTTAAGAAGTTTTCTATAAAAAAATTAAAACCTTCAAGTTGATGGATTTCCGCATAATTTCATTCGACCGTGGTCTACTCAATAGGCTCTAATTCATAAACTATTAAACCTATCAGTGTATGGAAAATTCCATAATGTAGATACAGACTATATCTAAAATGTTATATTAATTAATCATACAATTACCCGCTTTTAATCATAATAAAAGATTTTCGATTTGTCGACCAAGTTTGTTCTTATTTTCTGCATGTTTGCCGTGAAAGTCATAAAACATAACACGTCATTGTAGCCATCCTATGATAGCTACCAAAATTCCAAATACATAGTGAGAAAGATCTGACTGCGGTTGCCATTTTGGCAGCATACTATGTGCATCTAACTTCAATGGTCCGCAAATGCGAATCATATCGGTGGAACACTGTAAAAATGAAGAAATACAAAGCCGTAAATAAACAATATTTGTTTATAACATGGCGGTTGAAGATACAATTTTGAAACTGTTGTCATGTGTTGGTACTATTGATGTGGACCTACATGTAAAAAATCATTAATATCCGTTTGTAAGTTTTTATTAGATTAAATTAATAAAAAAACATGTGTTTCAGTTGTTAATTTTTTGTAGGTTGGCATCTTACGTCATTATAGCCTTTTTATGACAGCTATCGAGATTCCAAATAATAATGAGAAAGGTATGATTTCGTACGTTTTTTTGTGTTTACTATGTGCATCTAACTGCAAAGATCCGCAAATGCGAATGATATCGGTGGAACACTGTAAAAATGAAAAAAATATTACCGTAAAGAAACAATATTTTTTTATAACATGGCGGATGAATTTACAATTTTCAAACTAATATCGAGTGTTGGTATTATCGATGTGAACCTACAAGTCAAACATTATTTAAATCCGTGCGTAAGTTTAGATTTAATAAAATAAATAAACAAATTTTGTTTTTTGGTAATTAATTTTTTGTAGGTTGGCATCTTGACGAATTTTGCTGGTTATGTAAACAGCATCGAGTTTAGTAGTCACGAACGTTGCCCGAAAATTTCAGCCAAATACGTCAAGCCGTTTGACCTGTGCGCGACGAACAAAATTTAGCGCACAGACATACAGACATACAGACATACATACATACACACAGACAAAGCGCCGATCGAGTTGTATGGAAAGATTCACTTCGCTTCGCTACGCTCATCTAACAAGATGGCGGATCAAGTTACAACCTTATATTTTGTGTATATCATTTCTCAATATGTTGCTAATATATGCACGAAATATTTTTTAAATCCGTTTAGAAGTTTTCTTTAAAGAAATTAAAACCTTCAAGTTGATGGATTTCCTCATAATTTCATTCGACCGTGGTCTACTCAATAGGCTCTAATTCATAAACTATTAAACATATCAGTGTATGGAAAGTTCCATAATGTAGATAAATACTATATCTAAAATGTAAAATTGTTTTATCATACAAAAACCCGCTTTTAAATCATAATAAAAGCTTTTTAATTTGTCGACCAAGTACGTTGTTAACTTTTGCATGTTTGCCGCGAACGTCATTAAATGTAACACGTCATTGTAGCCATTTTATGATAGCTATCAAAATTCCAAATACATAGTAAGAAAGGTCTGACTGCGCAAGCTATTTCGGCAGCATATTATGTGCATCTAAATTCAATGGTCCGCAAATGCGAATCATATCGATGGAACACTGTAAAAACGACGGAAATTACTGCTGTAAATAAACAATATTCGTTTATAAAATGGTGGTTGAAGCTACAATTTTGAAACGGTTGTCGAGTGTTGGTACTATTAATGTGGACCTACATTTAAAAAATTATTTATATCAGTGTGTAAGTTTTAATTTTATTAAATAAATAACAAAACATGTGTTTCAGTTCTTAATTTTTTGTAGGTTGGCATCTTACGTCATTGAAGCCATTATATGACAGCTATCGAGATTCCAAATAATAACAAGAAAGGTATGATTGCGTACGTTTTTTTTGTGTTTACTATGTGCATTTAACTGCAAACATCCGCAAATGCGAATGATATCGGTGGAACACTGTAAAAATGAAAAAATTATTACCGTAAAGAAACAATATTTTTTTATAACATGGCGGATAAACTTACAATTTTGAAACTTTTGTCAAGTGTTGGTACCGTTGATGTTAATCTACAAGTGAAACATCATTTAAATCCGTGAGTAAGTTTAAAGTTAATTAAATAAATAAACAAATTTTATTTTTCAGTAATTATTTTTTTGTAGGTTGGCATCTTGACGAATTTTTCTGGTTATGTTAACAGCATCGAGTTTAGTAGTCACAAATGTTGACAGAAAATTTCAGCCAAATACGTCAAGCCGTTTGACCTGTGCGCGACGAACAAAATTTAGCGCACATACAGACATACATACATACAGACATACTTACAGACACATAGACAAAGCGCCGATCGAGTTGTATGGAGAGATTCACTCCACTTCGCTACGCTCATCTAAAAAGAAACCGAAAGACAAAGTAGACGTGGTTCAATTCATTTAATTCAGAACCTTCTATTGATCACAAAATAGGTAAAAAAGTGGTGATCGCCAAAAAAACCCTGCGGGGAAAATTGGGGGAACTATCGGCCTTCCGCACCTAAGTTCTTAACCCCCTTAACCCGCCTAGCGGCGCCCTTGATACGATATATGATTTTACATCGGAAACCTGTTTTGCGTTTCGAAAGTGGCAGCAACTCCGTGTGATCTGGATAAATCTCTCACGTGGCCAGATCTATTAACTATTAAGGATCCACTTAAGAGGTTTCCATGAGACGACTCTGATTGTTTCCTAAAAGAGTAAAACGGGTTAATGTTATTTTCTAGTGTAGTATGACGAAAGATTAATGGTTATTGATTGCCGGTACTTCCCCAAACATCAACACTCGCGTTTGAACGATGGCGATGCGCGCATATAGGCATACGTACGCGTTCTTACGCGAAACAACACAGAACACAGATAACCTACAAGTAATACTTATGCTGCAGGGTGGGGTTTCAGGCGCTGTAAGCATGTTAGCAGTTCGCAGCTAGGCCTAGGCCGTGACCTCCTAGTTTCGTCTGTAGGCCTACTTGGCAGGTTGGGTTTTACCTTGAGGGGAGTCCTACTACATAGTTCATCGTACCTCAAAGGCTAGAACTCCATACTCCCTCTCAAGTAGTATAATATTACCTGTGTGCATGGCTTTGATGTAACAATTATGTCAAGAAAGCAATAGAAATATTCCAGGAACATCAAAACACAACTAAAATAGGAATAGAATACTAGTAATTGAAAAGTCAAAGAATACATTTTTAGAACGGAAGAAAATGAAATTGTGAATGAGAATCCACTAAAGAAATAATATGATATGTACACTGGAGTGATGTGAAGAGAAGTGAAGCTCTAAACTCTGGAATACAATTGAAATTCAGCTGGTTTTGATTGGCTGTCGATGACTTCTTAAAATAAAATCTGTTTGCCGTTTAGAACTTGTATTTTAGTCAGGATATTGCAACCAAAAGTAAACTAATTTTTTTAATTGAAACTAATATTATGAGAACGGTAAAAAGTATCTAGACGTAGTCTCGTAAAGATGAACATGGGATAAATATCTGTAATAGTGTTTAAAAGTTATATTTATTGATTTAAAATGCTTTATTTAGTTTTCCAAAATAACAACCAAACGATTATAATATTTCAAACGTTTTTATTCCATATTTTAATTCCAGTGCAGCTAACCCTTATTGGGTTTGTCGTTTGTTTTTCTATTATCTGGCAGTTTCAAGATATTGCTAACACCGCTAGGTTCACATGTTTTAATGGGATTATATCCCCGCATCTGGGAACGAGTCACAACTGAGATTAAAAATGCTATTTCGAGTTTTATTCACTGTACTGTGTGGTGTGGTGTGGTGTGGTGTGGTGTGGTGTGGCTTAACCACCTAAGCCTTCATGAGCACCTGCCTCCATACACACGGCTGAAAGACACTTGTGCACAAAGGTAGGAGCCAACTTTAAATAAAGGAAGTAGTATTAATCAACATGATGACACGATGTCCCACAGCGCTGCTGCCTTCAGAAGAAATGAAAATACTGCATAATTGATGGTCAAGACTTGGGGGCTACACACACGAGTCGATATCCATTGTCAGCCACTTTTATCTGTGTACACAGCTAGATTAATCATGAGACTGTCTTCGTTCGAGCTGCAACGTGAGCTGGCTCACGCGTCACGCGTCTACAAGCTCCGGTGTGCGTGATGGCCCGATATGCCAGGGCCCCGAAGAAGCTGCCGGAAGCGGCCGTTGAAAGGCCATAAACAACGGTAGAACTTCGTGGATCCGTTTTCATGAGAATAAATGCTTTACGGTTTAGCAAAGCCGAAATGTGCGGAGTATCAGGCTAAGAGATCTTCGTGATAAATAAATATGAGCCTGTCTGAAATTAACGGTGGGGGGTGGGGGGAGGGGGAGGGGGGAGGAGAGGGTAGTTCTAATGTTATAGCCGCGGGAAACTAACTTTGTTTAGTTTTCTTATCTCAAGAATGCAAAATAACATTGATAAAGTGAATAAAGAAAGAATGAAAAACATTTGTAATATGTATGATTATATTCTGTTATACTTTATTCCAAAGCAATGGAAACAGCATCATTTTTTCATTAAGATTTTTCGTGCCGTACTTCTATTGTATTTACGTTTGTTAAGCGAGCGTCTTCATTCTACTTGTATCACTCCTTCTGTTTTTTGTTTGTTTTTTCTGTCTCGCGATAGCGGTCGAACGTAGAGTCCGATCAAGTAGAAATTTGGGCCATCTGCAAGCTTTGATGTGGATTGAACGCTATTAATTTTGTGGAAAAATCGGTCAAGCGGTTAAAGAGTTACACTGCAATTACTTAAAGGTTTTTTTCTGAAACAAAAAGGCGGCAAAATGTGAGGTGACCATTATATAGTAAATTTCAGTCCGGTTACGAATATGTTAATTTTATCTCGTTCCGGTAAGTATTGGCGGTACAAACATCTATAACTAAAATGAGTAACCGTGGAAACAAAGATCGTAACTCGGTACCAGAGTCGATAAGGAAGTTACAAATAAAGCTGCCCCCTAAATGGCTGTGTATTAAATGCAAGGTCCACTAAATCGCCACCAGTGGCGCGCGAGTTCGACGAGACCCCACAAAGGTATTTAGAGGGCTTTGGATTAAATCGACATTGAAGTTCACCGAATCTCCAGTTCGAGGATAGAGGGCCTTGCGCACCAAAGAAATTGTAGTAGTTTGCGCACGGCATTGCACGGATTGGTCAACAGCGGTATCTTTGAACTTATGTACTGACGTGGACGTATAAGCACTCACTTATCAACACGTCACACAGAGCGTTTTCCTAGTAGGTAGCTTAATAATATATCAATTATTACACTCAATTTGAACATGGTTTAAAACAAAATTGTGAATTGGTAAATATGAGTGTGCTCTGGTCATAAACCGTTCAAACCCATGGCCCAATGCTCAACCTGGAACTTTGCTGGAACGCTCTCCCGGGCTGGGCCCTCTAAAGCAGATGAAGGAATACAGAGGTAAAAACGCATAAAGCCCCAGTCTTGTTTTGAAATCGCCCAAAATATTATCTGCATTAAAAAAAATTCTATAGTCATACCAAAAAGAATTTTAGAAATCGATCGAGGGGTTTGGGAGTTATCCGCGTTTTCACTTGCCCACGGTACCGCTACGCGTGACGTCACTTGGCGTCAGGGTAGCGAGGCCGGCCAGGTCATAGCGATGTCTGGAGCGAAGCCGTATCGGTTTGAACCGCGCTACTCTGAGGAAGAGTACGTTGTAGTGACACAAACACAACATTTAGAAAATGAACGCATGAAAATTCTACACGGAAGAAGTAACAGTGTTGCTTGGTGTAAATGTGGTGAGTGTAGTGTCATGAAATCGGACGCTGAATCAATTGAAGAGTGGTGATAGGTGGAGCTTGCGCCGAGTACGGTGTCACGTGACTAGCAGTTGGGAAAAGGGGGAGCCTGAATAGCGCCGAATAGAACAACGCCGAATCGATCGTGTGTACTGCACTTTCAAGTATAATCCTAACCCAAAAAAGTAGACCTTGTAAACTGGAACATCGCCAAATCTTATTCTGCGTTAATCCACCGGAACCACGCCGAATCTTTTTCTGCGTTAATCCACCGGAACAACGCCAAATCTTTTTCGGCGTTAATCCACCGGAACAACGCCGAATCTTTTTCGACGTTAATCAACCGGAACAACGCCGAATATTTCCGGCGTTAATCCACCGGAACAACGCCGAATCTTTTTCTGCGTTAATCCACCGGAACAACGCCGAATATTTTTCTGCGTTAATCCACCGGAACAACGCCGAATCTTTTTCTGCGTTCATCCACCGGAACAACGCCAAATCTTTTTCGGCGTTAATCCACCGGAACAACGCCGAATCTTTTTCTGCGTTGTCCACCGGAACAACGCCGAATCTTTTTCTGCGTTAATCCACCGGAACAACGCCGAATCTTTTTCGGCGTTAATCCACCGGAACAACGCCAAATCTTTTTCGGCGTTAATCCACCGGAACAACGCCGAATATTTTTCGACGTTAATCAACCGGAACAACGCCGAATATTTTCGGCGTTAATCCACCTAAACAACGCCGAATACTTTTCGGCGTTAGTCCACCGGAACATCGCCGAATCTTTTTCGGCGTTAATCCACCGGAACCACGCCGAATCTCACAGTGTTGGTTATAATTCTTAAACAAAAATATATTTGGGTTCGTCAATACATTCTACTCACTGCACCGTTTAACCCGTGTATTACACAGAAAATGATTCGGCGTTTTTCCAGTGGATTTACGCCGAAAAAGATTCGGCGTTGTTCCGGTGGATTTACGCCGAAAAAGATTCGGCGTTTTTTCGGTGGATTGACTTCGAAAAATTTTCGGCGTTGTTCCGGTGGATAAACGCAGAAAAAGATTCGGCGTTGTTCCGGTGGATTTAAGCCGAAAACAATTCGGCGTTGTTCCGGTTGATTAACGCCGAAAAATATTCGGCTTTGTTCCGGTTGATTAACGTCGAAAAAGATTCGGCGTTGTTCCGGTGGATTTACACCGAAAAATATTCGGCGTTGTTCGGGTGGATTAACGCCGAAAAAGATTCGGCGTTGTTCCAGGTTACAAGGTCTACTTTTTTGGGTTAGGATGCAACGGTGCGTCGACCAGTTGCTTGAATATGAAGTGAGGGAAGCGGGTTAAAATATAATTACTTGAAATAGATAGATATGACTGTTTATTAGTAGATAGATAGATGAATGTACAATCCCCTGTGGTCGACCCGACTCACAGACCATCCGCTTACCGAGGTCTAAACCGACCTCTACGGATCCTGAATCAACACTGACTGCTCACCAGCCGCTCTCTTCACATGAAACCTTCCCAGCTCCCACCCCGTGTAGCCAAGACTCGCCTCTCACCTGAGGGTGGTAGCAAGACATAGGCGAGTCAAGCCTACACGGGCTGGCTGGCGAGCCTCCAGCAGTGCAGGCCTATCCCAGCAAGATAGGTGCACTGCATGACCCCGCCCCAAAAAGGGTGAATACATACGGTAAAAAAGTATAATATACAAAAATCTTAAACTTGTAGGGCTTTAGTCCAAAGTACATAAATAAACATAAATTTACAAAAACCAAAAACTATGTGAATATATCGACCCAACACAACACACATGTCGACTACAAAACCACAAGTGAAAATGTACACAATATGTATGACACAGTTTGGCAAACAAACAAACAAAACACGAAGAAACAATACGTACACAAGCAGTGAGCAACAACAATATGTTACACAAACAAGCAAGCAAAGGAACCCAATATGTACACAACCAATAAGCAAGAAACAATATGTTAAACAAACAAACAAAGCAAGGAAACAAAAACAACAATTCAATATGTACACAGTAAATTAAACAAACGCAATTAAAACTTCGCACTTGCCTCATCACACCAGGTAGTTCGTTCGTGCAATGTAAATGGGCACACCACTAGACACAAAAACGTTATCACATTTTTTTTTTTTTTTCTTTTTTTTTTTTTTTTTGAATTATAAACATTACACTAATAATGTTCGCAATCACACGATCACTCGAGTTCCGATGTTGCGGCGTGAGGGGGTTGAAGCTTTCCACAGGTTGTTGACCGCAGGTTGTAACGGTGAACCGGCTGTGTGGTGGATGTTGGCGTGGGAAGGAGTGGTTGTCTTTTGTTGGGGGAGGTACTTACAGTTGTCGCAGGCTGAGCCCAAGATGGCTGGGCTGTGAAAGGGGTAAGCTGGTCTACATTGTTCGTGCTCACGTATTTCCGAGACACAGGGTCCGACAGGCAATAAACATTTTTATTGACTTGTTGTTCCACCCGCCAAGGACCATCCCTTTTCTTTGCCAATCTGCTTGAAACTCCCTGTGCCGCGTCACTAAGCACGTGTGTGTCTCTCAACACTAGCTGTCCCACGGTCAATTGCACCTCTCGCCGCCCTTTATTGTACGCTGTCCGCCGAATCTCATGCGCTGTGCCTGAGCTGTCAAGCGCCATGATTCTTGCAACTTTCAAACGGCTGTCTAAGTCTTTGGCATATTTTCCTATGTGATCTTCTTCCGCTGAACCACCATATGTCTCGTTAAAACTGTCGAAAGGGAATTTAAGTTCCCTGCCTAGTGTCAGATAGGCTGGAGAATACCCCGTCGTTTCGTGAACAGCACTGCGGAGCGCAAAACCAACTTCCGGTAACCGGGCGTCCCATGCTTTGTGCTCCGTGGTCAAAGCAACAATGCATTGTTTTAAGGTTTTATTCACTCGTTCCGTTATGTTGCCCTGTGGCCGGTATGGAACAATGTACCGTGTCTTAATACCTAACTGAGAGCAAGCGTCCTTCCACTGCTTACTCACAAATTGGCTCCCGTTATCAGATCGGATCTGTGACACAAAACCGTATTTACAACAATAATCCATTAAACATCTTACTACTGCCTTAGCAGTAGCACTCCTAAGTGGATACATTTCTACCCATTTGGTAAAATCATCAATTATTACAAAAATGAATTTATTTCCATTTGACGTGCTTGGATATGGACCCATCAAATCGACTGAGAGATTCGACGCTGGAGTAGACGCTACTGAACTTTCCATCATACCAGCAGGTTTTACATTTCTGGGCTTGGTTTTTTGACATATTTCGCAGCCCCTGACATAACGTTTTACATCCGTTCGAAGGCCTGTCCACGTAAACCTGTCGCATACGCGCTGCAGCGTTTTTGCTATTCCTAAATGTCCCGCCAGCGCATTATCATGTAATGCTTCCATTACATGCTTTCTTAAAACGTTAGGTACAACCTTTTTGTACGCCGTACGTGCCATTGAACACTGCTCGTCTGTGTCCGAGGGCATGTACTTAACAAGCACTCCATCTGTATCCAGCATCATCGCACTGTCAACCATACTTTCATTTTCAATTTTCGCAATAAGATCCGCCAGTTTAGGATCGTTTCGCTGCAGCGTATGCCAAGTGCGACAATCCCCTAAATCGGGTTCTGTATTTTGAGCGACAGTACATGAGGTTGCGACCGTGGGCTGGAAAGTAAGGCGACCAAAGGGATTTTCAAGGCAAGTAGTGGGCTCCTCAACGTCACTAATAGGCAAGAGCGTATCTACCAGCCTTGACGGTGCATTAGTTACACTCGTCTCCTGCAGGGGCGCTCGTGATAAACAGTCAGCCACAAGGTTAGACGACCCCCGCCTGTACTTTATCTCACAATCTAAGGGCATCATTCTCATTGCCCATCGCTTAACTCGTCCCGTAGGGGTGTCCATAGTAAACAAACTCTTCAGGGCCGCGTGATCAGTTTCGACGGTAAAGTGAGACATTTCCACGTACGGGTAGAACTTGTTTACCGCCCACACTACAGCTAAGCCTTCCAAATCAGTGCTCGAATAAACCTTCTCACATGGCGTTAATGAACGTGAGGCAAAACTAATCGGTCTATTTCCTTGGATTAGAACAGCTCCCAGACCCTCTTTGGAGCCATCACACTGAATGGTAAACTCTTCGTCCATATTAGGAAGCGCTAAGCATGTATCAGCCTGTATAAACGTTCTCAGCTCGTCGAAAGCATTTTTTTGTTCTGGGCCCCATTGCCATTTAACATCCTTCTTTAACAGGTACGTTAGCGGTGACGCGACTGTACCAAATCTCGGAATGAACGCCCTATAAAAACCCGCCATTCCTAGAAATCTTTGCAGTTCCTTGATATTTTTAGGGCTCGGAAATTTGTTGATAGCTTCTACCTTTTCAGGCTCAGGTGCCACACTCCCTGGTGTAATAATGTGCCCTAAATGGTGCAGTCTTTGCTGACATAGCTGCACTTTTTTAGGATTAACAGTGAGCCCTGCTCTGCGTAGACTTTCTATCACGTCAGCCACGTGCATCGCGTGTTCCTCCTCGGTGTCAGAAAATACAATAAGGTCATCTAAAAACGCTAACGCATACTTGTAAGCGGCCCCCTCAAGCACCTTATCCATCAACCGATTGAACGAATGGCTAGCCCCCTTGAGCCCAAACGGCATTCGTTTGTACCTAAACACTCCACGATGGCAGTGAAAGGCCGTCTTTGGTCTATCCTCTGGTGCGACTATGATCTGATGATAGCCTTGCGACAGATCAAACGTCGTCATGAATTTAGCCTTACCCAATTGAGCAAAAATCCAATCAATCCTAGGCATAGCATGAGGGTCAACTTCACTTCTCAAATTCAGTGGCCTATAGTCCAAAACCATTCTATAACCCCCAGTCTTCTTAGCTACTAATACAGGAGCACTCAGCCACTGGCTAGTGCAGGGCTCAATAATATCGTCTGCTAGCAACTTGTCGATGATTCCGTCGAGTACCTCTCTTTTACGAGCGTTCATCGGCCTCATTGCACACCGCACCGGTTTGTTCTCCCCTGTGTTTATCTCGTGGACTATAAGATCTGTTTTCCCGGGTTTTTCACTGAACACAGCTTCGTTCGACCTAATCATTTCGACCATCGTTTCCTTCATTTTTGCCGAACATTGCATATCTTTACATAACATCTCAGTCAGGTTTTCTTTGTCTGAATAGACCCCTACATTCCTTTCACGCACGTGCGTATTTACCAGGTTGTTATTGTCAGCGTACTGACCTACCTTCTCGACTTCCGCCTTGTCGAAGGGGATGACCACCTGTGGCGCTGTACCTGCAGTCCACCCCCCTTCGGCCAGGTGTAGTGAGAGATTAGCAGAAGAAATGAAATCCCGACCCAAAATAATGTGTTTACATAACGAAGGTAACAGCAAAAATGTTTGTCTGCGCTTCCCGCCAGACCATCTCACATTTAAAGCAATTGTACCCATACAAGGAACCTGTCCAGACGCTAACTGTAAAGATTGAGCTACGGTCTTGATATTCATACCTCTATCCTGAATGATACTAATAACGTCATCACCAAGTAAACTTACTGACGACCCAGTATCTAAAAGAGCCAAAAACGTGCGCCCAGCTAAACTAACTCGTAATAGAGGCTCACTGCGATCGCTCTTGATCTGTGCAGTCAATGCTTCAGAAAGTACAGCAAGGTCATAATCTGAGGACTTGGGAGACTTAATGGATTCTTCATTAGTGTATTGTAAATGTGTCTGTGTGGTAATGTTACTCGCTAGCAGCGCTGGTGCCGAATAGCTTTCACGTGTGCCTGCATGTTCACCAACGCTAGCAGACGCATCTGCACGGTTGGCTAATGAACACGCTGGCTTTGTGTTAGTGTTTAAGTATGAATGTGTGGTAATGTTACTCGCTAGCAGCGCTGGTGCCGAATAGCTTTCACGTGTGCCTGCATGTTCACCAACGCTAGCAGACGCATCTGCACGGTTGGCTAATGAACACGCTGGCTTTGTATTAGATGTTTGTGTGGTAATGTTACTCGCTAGCAGCGCTGGTGCCGAATAGCTTTCACGTGTACCTGCATGTTCACCAACGCTAGCAGACGCATCTGCACGGTTGGCTAATGAACACGCTGGCTTTGTATTAGTGTTTAAGTGTATCTGTGTTGTAATGTTACTCGCAAGCAGTTCTTGAGACCGAGAGCTTTCACGTGTACCTGCATGTTCACCAACGCTAGCAGACGCATCTGCACGGTTGGCTAATGAACACGCTGGCTTTGTGTTAGTGTTTAAGTATGAATGTGTGGTAATGTTACTCGCTAGCAGCGCTGGTGCCGAATAGCTTTCACGTGTACCTGCATGTTCACCAACGCTAGCAGACGCATCTGCACGGTTGGCTAATGAACACGCTGGCTTTGTATTAGTGTTTAAGTGTATCTGTGTTGTAATGTTACTCGCAAGCAGTTCTTGAGACCGAGAGCTTTCACGTGTACCTGCATGTTCACCAACGCTAGCAGACGCATCTGCACGGTCGGCTAATGAACACGCAGGCTTTGTGTTAGTGTTTGTACGTGTTTGTGTGGGAATAGGTGTCAAAGGTTCAAGGGACTGCGGATGGGAGTGATCCTGGATCTGACCATCATGAACCAACGTGGTCATGATGGTCACTGCCCGTTTTTTGCCTTCTGTGCGTCTACCTTTAGCCTGTCTGGACAGTTTCTCTTAAAATGGAAACGACTGCCGCAGGCCCAACATTCAGACCTCCTATCCGACACCCCCTCTCGCCCCGTTACTGTTGTGCTGTTACTATTAGTTGTCACCGGCTGTGACCCCGATGCAGTTCCTTCATAGTACGTCACCCACGCTGGAACATGGCTGTGCATGAACGGATCGAGAGCTGCAAACCCAACTGTTTTATAGTCTCTTAAATTTAACGCGGAAGATACTGTTGCCACCTGCCCTGCTACTTGACTAACGCTCAATGCTGCAGTACTGTTGGCGTCGGTCCGTCCTTCCCTCGGCGACCAAGCGAGGCTCGGCTCCACAGAGAACGCGGCCGGCGGCGGCGGTCGGTACAAACGATCCTGCAGTACGCTCGCTTGAAGCTCTGGTCCAGCAGCCGCCAACTCCCGCAACGAAGCAAATTCTCTTCCGTGGACCAGTCGACGAAACTCGGGATGCATCTGTCGAATGGCCCGCTGCACCTTCTCTGCTTCTCCGACGTCCCCACCGATCTGCTTGTAGTACCCCGCGATCGCTTGAACGTAGGCTGACAGAGGTTCGTCTGGGTGCTGCGACCGTGAGTTTAGCTCCATCTGCAGCGCGGAAATGTAGTTTATTGCTCCAAATTCTCGCTGCAGGGCATCCACAAAGCGTCCCCAGTCGTCGAAACCCCCGCTGAAGTCCCACCAGCGCCGGGCGGCGCCCACCAATGCAACGGGTACCACCCTCGTCAACAGCGCGTCTTCGTCCAAGTCTTGGGAAACTCCAAACCTCTTGAGCTCTTGGATAAACTGGCTAGGAGTTTTGACGTCGTGGTAGCCAATGCACGTGGGTACCGGTATCTTCAACGGCGTCCAGTGGCGTCGCTCGTCTGTCGTAACAACAGCTTGGGCTGGATCACGGGCTAGACGCTCTGTTAGGGCTTCTCGTAGTCGCTCTGGGTTAGCTACATCTTCAGCTCCCAAGTGCAGAATCTGTTGCAGCAGCTCAGCTGGTAGGCTTACTTCAGCCATTGTCGTAACTGTGTCTTGTTGTCCTCTTCCCCACCTCAACTTCATAAAAAAAAAAACTTCGTTTTATTCGATCCCGGACGAGCCCCCAAATGCAACGGTGCGTCGACCAGTTGCTTGAATATGAAGTGAGGGAAGCGGGTTAAAATATAATTACTTGAAATAGATAGATATGACTGTTTATTAGTAGATAGATAGATGAATGTACAATCCCCTGTGGTCGACCCGACTCACAGACCATCCGCTTACCGAGGTCTAAACCGACCTCTACGGATCCTGAATCAACACTGACTGCTCACCAGCCGCTCTCTTCACATGAAACCTTCCCAGCTCCCACCCCGTGTAGCCAAGACTCGCCTCTCACCTGAGGGTGGTAGCAAGACATAGGCGAGTCAAGCCTACACGGGCTGGCTGGCGAGCCTCCAGCAGTGCAGGCCTATCCCAGCAAGATAGGTGCACTGCAAGGATTATACTTGAAAGTGCAGTAGTTTTTACACACGATCGATTCGGCGTTGTTCCATTCGGTGTTATTCAGCGTCCCCGGGAAAAGTGCCTACTGTCCGGACGGATCCACGCAAAACACAGCCACACTAATCTCGTTCTAGCTGGTATAATATTCATTTTTAAGATATAACCTGGAAAACATATTTAGTTCACATACCAGTGGTCAATATAAAGGTTATTCCAAAACTATAGACGAAGTAGTTAACTTGTTATGACAATTCACGCACTGAAGAGGATAAAATGAGCAAGGTGTGTTTTGTTTTTTCAAATTCAACTGGCAAAAAAACTAATGATCGGATTTGGACGAGAGTTTCTTAAGAATACGTACCAATAATGTGAGACAGTAAGCAAATAAACTTTCTAGATAGAAAAGGCCCAGAACGAAAATTC